>VWPU01009735.1:0-50989 GCA_013398955.1 Callaeas wilsoni | reverse complement strand
GCGCGCGGGGCACGGCGGGAGCGCCAAGATGGCCGCGCCCGCGTGAGGGGCCGCGCGTGCCGCTCCCCGCGCGTCCCGGTGCCCGCGGGAGCCGCCGGAGCGTCCCGGAAATAATGTGGATATCGGGGCCCCATGTCGGACCACTGTGACGAGAGGGCGACGATGATTGCGGCCGGCGACCTGCAGGAGTTCGCGCCGCGGGGCCGCGAGCAGAGCCGGCGGCACCCGAGCGCCCTGAGCCTGCAGCTGCGGCGGCTCCAGCCCGCGCCGGAGCTCTGCTCCTCCGACGGCGCCGCGGGGCTCGTGGGCTCCCTCCGAGAGGTCACCATCCACGACCGGCAGCGGGTACGAGCCTTCCTGAGCCGGGGGACTCCGGGGCGGTTGGGAGGGAAGGGAACTTAAAGCCCATCCGGTTCCCGCCCGCCGCCGTGGCCAGGGACACCTTCCACCAGACCGGGTTTCTCCAAGCCTCATCCAGCCTGGCCTTGACTGCCAGGGATGTGGCAGCTTGTGCCAGGGTCTCCCCACTCTCACAGGGATGAATTTCTTCCCAATATCCCATCTAACCCGGCCCTCTGGCAGTGGGAAGCCATTCCCCCTTGTCTGGTCACTCCAGACTCGTGCCCAAGTCCCTCTCCAGCTCTGCTGGAGCCCCTTCAGGCTCTAAGGTCTCCCTGGAGGCTTCTCTTCTCCAGGTGAACACCCCCAACTCTGACAGAGATTGAGCCTAAGAGTGGATCCATCCGCATCCCAGCTCCACTCTTAACAAGCATTTTAGGAAACAAGGGGTTTAACTCTGAATCTCACAACTCCACAAAGGGTCTCCCTTACCCTTTCCTCCCTGGCTTCCATCAAAATCACTCTAAATGGATTCTTACTGTCCTTTACCATAGTATCCCAGGGTGTTTGGGGTTGGAAGGGACCCTACGGATCATCTCATTCCAGCCCTTGCCGTGGCCAGGGACACCTTCCAGGTTGCACCAAGCCCTGTCCAACCTGGCCTGGGACACTTCCAGGGATGGGGCAGCCACAGCTTTTCTGTGCCAGCACCTTATAACTGGCCAAACTCATCACACCCGTGAGTCTTGTGGCTTCTGCTGAAGAACCCCATGTTTTCCAGGAGAGCTGGCAGCTGAGGAAAGGCATCAGCGATGTTGGGGACGAGGTGGACTACGACGAGGAGTTGTACGTGGCCAGCAACGTGGTCATCTGGAGCAAGGGCAGCAGAAGCCAAGCGTCCACCGTGTACAAGGCGTTCACTGTCGACAGCCCCGTCCTGCAGGTGTGGAAATGCGGCAAAGGGGCGCTGAGGGAATCCACAGACCCTTTCCAGACAGTGTTTTGGGGTGGGGTTAGTTGGAGGAACACGGGAAGGTGACGTTGGGTGGGAGCAGCTCGTTCTGGAGAATTAATGATGCTGTGTTGGGTTGCAGGCCTTGTGGTGTGACTTCACTATCCCCCAGGAAAAATCGGAAAAAGCTGATGGTGAGTGTCCTGCTTCTTGTGCTGGTGGGCAAATGCTCAGAGCTCAGCCCCCTTGTCTTGGAATCACGGAATTGTTTAGGTTGGAAAAGCCCTCGGAGACCACTGAGTCCAACCGTTCCCAAGGCCACCACAAAACCATGTCCCCAAGTGCCACATGCACATGGCTTTTATATCCCTGTGCTTGTGTCAGGGCTGGACACCCTTTTGGGGAAGAAATTTTACCAATATCCAACCTGCATCTCCCCTGGTGCATCATGAGGCCATTTCCTCTCGTCCTGTCCCTTGTTCCCTGGGAGCAGTGTCTGACCCCCACCTGGCTGCACCCGCCTGTCAGGGAGTTGTGCAGAGCCAGGTCTCCCCCGAGACTCCTTTTCTCTAGGCTGAGATTCCTCAGCCACTCCTTGTTTTCCAGCCCCTTCCCAACTCCATTCCCTTCTCTGGACACACTCCAGGAGCTCATTCACCAAGACTTGATATGTCAGATTTTACCTTTTGTGTATAAGGGATGTCTCAAAAAAAAAAAAAAAAAAACTTCACTGTGTAATTGTTTTTTTCCTTCCTTTCCCGTCCCAGTTTCAGGCAGTGAGGAAAGAGTGGAGAAATGCATCTGCATTTTGCAGAATTCCTGCATAAACGTGCACAGCATGGAGGGGAAGGATTACATCGCTGCTCTGCCTTTCCAGGTAACTTCTGCCTTGCTTTTTGTCCACAACTGGAATATCGTTGTCCACATTTACCTTCCCCTGCTCTGCATAAAAAGCCTGAACATCTTATTTTCCTGTAAAGCCCTCAAACATAATCAATACAGCACGTGGTTGATTTTTTTATCCCACCATAAATCCGTAATTTTTTTATAGGTTGCAGATGTCTGGCCAACCAAATATGGGTTGTTATTTGAGCGCAGCAGTTCTTCCCATGAGGTGCCTCCAAGTCCACCCAGGTATGGGGTGAGGGATTTGGGTGGTTTCCTGTGGGATGATCTAATAAGGAATGGAGGAGTTGGAGGGCAGTTGTGAAAGATCTGTGTGTTTATGATAGGAAAAGGTGAAATCAGGTGGAAAAGGAGGAAGCTGTGGCTGGGCCATCCCTGGAAGCGTTCGAGGACAGCTTGGAATGGGGCTTGGAGCAACCTGGGATAGTGGAAGTGTCCCTGCTCGTGGCAGGGGGTGGAATGAGATCGTTTTAAGGTCTCTTCCTACCCAAACCATTCTGGGGTTTTATTGGTGGGATTCTTCCACTCTTTGTGTCCCACCCCAGTGACCCTGAGTGAGCTCACTCAAAGCTGAGAATTAAAAACTATTTGGGAGTGCTGGTCCTGGGAATAGGATCTGGGAAGCACCAGCGTGATTCCATTAAGGCTTGTCCTGGGAACTGATTCCAGGCTGTCGTGGACAGCTGGGAGAGTCACTGAGGGATTATCATCAAGACATTTTCTCTCAGGTGCAGGATCCCATTCCCTGTTGGGTGAGGATCCCATTCCCTGTTGGGTGGAGGTCCCATTCCCTGTTGGCTGAGGATCCCATTCCCTGTTGGCTGAGGATCCCATTCCCTGTGGAGTCCCCTGTGGATCCCAAAGGAAGCAGCTGGACAATGCACTGATGAGCAGCTTTAATCCAGTCTTTTGGGTTTTCCCTTGGGATTCTCTAGCCCTCAGAAGAGCTGGGATTAGGAATAGAGGTCTTGAAAAGTCGAGTCTACTCAGTCAATCCAACAAGCTTTTGGAAATGTCCCTGCTGTCACATTCCAAGCTCTGATTTGTCTGGCTTTTCCCTAGGGAGCCTTTGCCGACAATGTTCAGCATGCTGCACCCCTTGGATGAGATCACCCCTCTGGTCTGGAAGTCTGGAGGTACGTTGGATGTCACTGGAGTCCCTCAGGGTGGCAGCAAATCCCAGTGTGTCCCTGGAGCGTTCCCTGCATCAAAAAATCTGGGAAGAATCTCTTCCAAGGATGCAGCTGGAGCTGCTGTGTGAACAGGGAAGCTGCTCAGGGGAGAAACCCAGATCGTGGAGGGAAGAGACTGTGGGAAATGCTCACGGTGTTGTTCTGGAGCTGGTCCTTTGGAGTGAATCCCTGTTTTGTAGGAGTGTTTGGATCCTCCCGGGTGCAGTACGTGGCTGACCACACGCTGAGGATCGTGTTCCTCAGCGCTGACCCTTCCGTTGTGATGACCTATGACACTGTGCAGAGCTTACACACAGTCTGGGCCCTCAGGAGAGTCAAGCCAGAGGTACACATTCCCTGGGGAATAAAGGTCCCTGGAAAACAACTGTGTGCGTTTCCGTGCCCTTGTGTGTGTTAGGAATGCCTAGGATTTGGGATTTGTTTCATTTACAAGAGCAAGATGTTTGTTGGGGCTGGTTCTTTTGGTTTTTTAAGTAGTTTTTTCCATGGATTTGCCTGGAGTAGGGAAATCATGTGATGGTGATGGTGATGGATTATGTTATTAACATGTAATTCCATACATTGGACCAGAAGGTTTAAGAAAAGTGGGAAGTAACTTAGCGCCCTGAAAACTTTGACAGTGAGGGTGGGGAGGCCCTGGCAGAGTTTCCCAGAAAAGCTGTGGCTGCCCCATCCCTGGAAGTGTTCCCGGCCACTTGGAGAGGGCTTGGAGCAACCTGGGATAGTGGAAGGTGTCCCTATGGCAGGGGGTGGAACTGGATGGGCTTTAAAGTCTTTTCCAACAAAATCCTGTGATTTTGTGAAAACCGTTGGAGCAGTGCCTGTGGGAGTGGGTGAGCAGGGTTGATGGGAATAGCTCTGTAGGCTGAGCATGAGTTTGTAACACGTAACTGATGGAAAAAGCTGTTGGAAAAGCCTCTCCCTGGCTGTCCTTGCCCACGTGCCATTGGTTTTCCTCCCAGGAGCAGAGCCTGGTGCTGAAATTCCCGGAGCAGGGGGGCACCCCCCAGCACATGGCCACGAGCAGCTCTCTGACCGCTCATCTCCGGAGCCTCTCCAAAGGAGACTCCCCGGGGGGCTCCCCTTTCCAGAACTACTCATCCATCCACAGCCAGAGCAGATCCGGCTCCTCTCCCAACCTGCAATCCCGCTCTCCCACCATCTCCAACATGGCTGCTTTGAGGTGGGCACCCACAGCAAATCCCAAAGGTTGGGAGCTATGGAATACTGCGGACACGTTTTGCTCTCTGTCTTTCCATCCAAGGCTCAGGTGCCTCTTGTGTTGCAGCACCTGAGATTCCTCTTGGAATGCCTTTTCTGTGCCGTTATCCCAATAGCACAGGAGGATAATCCCTGTGCCAGAGCCAAGGAGGCTGCTCTGTCATGGATCAAGGAGTGTCTGCAGGATGTTTGAGTCCCAGGAGTGTTTTGGGGTGGCTTCTCTAAAGAAATTAGAGGGAAGAGGTTGGGACGGATTTTTGATGGAATGGACCATCTGAAATCCTTTTGAAATCTCATCTGTTGGATTTGGACAGAGATGCCTGGAAAATAATTGGAGAATTGTTTTCCTATCCAGGAAAACTAAAGGAAATCAACACTGAGCTAGTTCCTGGTTTAGGGTTTGCTTGGGTTTTAAAATCAGTGGGTGAGCTCCCTGGCATTCTCCCTGATTTTGGAGATCCACTTTTCAGCCGTATCAATGTCTGATTTTTCCATGATTTTGAAGATCCTCTTCTCATCCATATCCTGTCTCTGCCTGCAGCCGCTCGCATTCCCCAGCCCTGGGAGTCCATTCCTTCTCTGGAGTGCAGAGGTTCAACTTTTCCAGCAGTGCCCAGTCCCCGAGGAGACCCAGCATTACCCATTCCCCGAATTCCACTTCCAACGACTCCTTCCTTGTGCCGGAGACAGAGCCGATCGTTCCCGAGCTCTGCATCGACCACCTGTGGACAGAAACAGTCCCAAACATGAGGTCAGGCGGTTTTCTTGGGATGAGAGTCGGGAAGCAGGAGTTAAAGTGAAATCACAACTTATTTGAGTGTTTTTTCTGCAAGTAGAGCCACCTTAGAGTAGATTCCTGGGCTTGCACTCTCTGATTTTTTTGGGAAATGATGCTCCCTAAGTGCCTGGCTGCCTTCCAGAGAGCTGAGCACTTGGAGCAGTTTTCCCTGGTGTGTTATTCCAGGCTTTCTGAATGGTTTCATGAAGTCTCCAAAGCAGAGTAGGTTTTAACCTGGTCTTTGTGTCTCTTTTCCAGAGAGAAGAATTCCCAGGCATCCAAAGTGTTCATTTCCACAGACCTTTGTGGGCAGAAATTCCTGTGCTTTTTAGTGGAATCCCAGCTCCAGCTGAGGTGAGCATTCCTTGGGGACAGGTGAACCAGGAGGAGTACTCCAGAAATTCCCAGCTGGAAGTACATCAGAGGTTTTAATTAACTAGAAAATGTAAAATAAGTGGATTTGTTTTGGGTAAAGCAGGGAGAAGAAGGAGGAAGGAACCACAAAACCCACAAAAACATTCACTGCACTGTTGGAATTCTGTGTTTTCTTTCTGTAGCAACACCCAGGACAAGACTTTTATGTTTCCTGTTGTTCTCCCTAATCCCTAGGTGTGTAAAATTCCAAGAGAGCAATGATAAGTCACAGCTGATCTTTGGATCTGTCACCAATATTCCAGCGAAGGATGCAGCTCCGGTGGAGGTACTGTTACCTGTGGAATGTCCTTGTCATCCAACTGGTGCCTCCTTAACTGAACATAAGGAGCTGAATGTTCTGCTTGATTATTCCAGGGAATTGACACTTTGCTGGTTCTGGAAGGCAGTGGGAATCTGGTGCTTTATTCCGGAGTGGTTCGGGTAAGTGACACCTTTTCCATCCTTAATTCGTGTGCAGTGCTGGAAAGGGAGTTCTGAAGCCTCTATGGCATTAATGGGACAATTAAATAATTTTGGGGGGATTTCTTTTCAGAGAAAAACTTAACTTTTTGTTTCCCTTTTCTGCCGAAAAGGTGGGAAAGGTTTTTATTCCTGGACTTCCTGCTCCGTCCCTGACAATGTCCAACCAAATGCCTCGGCCAAGCACTCCCTTGGATAGTGTCAGTACTCCATCCAAGCCTTTGAACAAGCACCTGGGGCCCCTGGAAGAGGTAAGAAATAAGGAAATACTCCTTTTGTTGTAATGATTGGTGGGTTTTTATCTTCCGAGGTATTTTGTGGAGTCGAATCTCTCCTTCTTGTTCTGTAAATCCTCTGAATAAACGGTGTTTAAAGAAGATTTCTGTGGTGCTGCCCTGTTTATTTATCTCTGTTTTCCATAGAACTTCCGAGGCAGGGGTTGGAAAGATAGATAGCTGTTTCCAAGGTTCTTGTTAGTACTTTAAACCCAACAATTTTAGCTGTTCTTTGCTCAGATCCACTTCAGTTCTGAACTCCAGTTCAGTTTGAACTCTAAAATGGGCTCGTTTTTCCCACTTTCCAGAGCGTGCTTTTGTCACCGGTTCCAGAACTAAGGGATTCTTCCAAGCTCCACGACTCCCCCTACGTTGAGGACTGCACTTTCCAGCAGCTTGGGACTTTCATCCAGGCTCTGAGGGATCCTGTCCACAACAGAGTCACTTTAGTAGGTATTTCCCTGTCATTTGGGGCAACACTTTTGGTAACAAAGATTATTTCAAGATAATTCCAACATTTCCAGTGTTTCACAGAGGTGGCACCTGAATTCCACATCTTAATGTAGCAAAAGCCGCGATTTGTGAATATCTTCATCCACTAAGGAGTTTTGAGTTGATAGAAAAGGACTCTACCTGCACTTGATGCATTTCCTGATTTATCTCCACTTTTGTTGGATTTTCCAGGAGCTCAGCAATAACACCATGGTTCGGATCAGTATTCCTGAAATCGCCACCTCGGAATTAGGTAGGATTCCAAAGCTTTAGGCGGCTTTTGCTTTCCTTGGGGAGGGGCTGAGATGCCAGTTCAGCCATGACTGGTTTCAGTAATGAGCAAAAAAAGGAGTATTTTTCCTGATTTTTGTTCCAAGTGAAAGAGTCTGTGCTCACATGAACAGAAGGAAAAGCTGTTGGGGCATTGTGACTTCATTTAGAGTTAAAAGCAGGTCCAACAAGAGGAACCTGCAGAGATTTCCACCGCTGATGGAGCAAATCCCAAGCAACCGGAGCTGAGGGATGATTTCCTTCTTTTCCAACAGTGAAAAGATGCCTGCAGGGGGTGAAAGCCATCCTGCCCAAGGAAACAGCTGTGCAGATGCTGGTGAAGTGGTACAACGCCTACAACGCCCCGGGAGGGCCCAGCTACCACTCCGAGTGGAATTTGTTTGTCACCTGCCTCATGAACATGATGGGTTACAACACTGAGAGGCTCTGCTGGACGCGGAATGTGAGCAAATTCATTCTTTACTTCTCATTTTCAGGCCTCTTTTACTCTGTGCTTATCATGAAATACATTTATAAGGTGCTTATTACAAAAATAAACGATGAAGATCGGACTCCAGTTCACACCTGACACTGCTGCATTAAATTTGGTTCCTCTCATCCGTATTAAATTGATTCTGAGTTTAAACACAGGTCATAACTCAGATTGCTGTTCCTTAAAGAGGATTTTGGATTTCTGGGTCTTTTTCAGCAAATCTAGAACTGCCTCAAGCCTCATCATGTCCTACTTGGTTTGAATTTAGATGTTGTGATCCACTTAGGAAACCTTGGGAATTTCACTCCTGAGCTGCTTTTATTTCATTTTCTTTTTTCATTTATTTCTTTTATTTTTATTTCTTTTCCTTTTATTTCTTGCAGCTTGATTTTGAAGGATCACTCTCCCCAGTCATTGCTCCAAAGAAGGCAAGGCCGTCAGAAACTGGGTCAGATGAGGTAAGAAATGGTTCCCTCAGTTATATTTGGATTGGTTTTTAGGGAAAAAATTCCTCTGTAACAGTGCTTTGGAATTACCTTTCTGGAAATTACGTTCACCGTGGATCCTCTGTCTGTCTTCCCTTTTTCTTTGCTCTAGGACTGGGAATATCTCCTGAGCTCTGACTACCACAGGAATTTCGAGTCTCATCCCGTTGCCAAAGCTCTGCGCCTGGATCCTCTGGAAATTTCGGCTTCCAAGGATGACTTTTCCCACACCCTCAGTTTGGATTCCTCCACCCTCCTTTTCTCCCACATTCCTGCCATTTTCTTTGTCCTCCACCTCATCTACGAGGAGCTCAAACTGAACAGTCTGATGGGAGAAGGACTCCGCTCCCTCGTGGTTCTCCTGGTTCAGCTGGCCAGGTATTCCCACTGGAAAATCATTTCTTTTGATGGGATTGCCCAAATTGGTGCAAACTTGCCCTGTATGTGAAGAAAAGGAATGTTTAAAACCTTTCCTATTTGTTCCATGGCTCCAAGTTCTTCCCCAGTAGCACCAACTGCCCAGAGGTGGCATCCAGGAAGGTGGAATGTTTTTTTCCCGGTCTGTGACTCCCCTCTCTCTCATTCCAGGGATTTAAAACTGGAAGCTTACATAGATTATTACTACAGGGACTACCCAGCCCTTGTCAAAACCTCTAGGCAGACCTGCATAATTGACCAGGGTGAGTTTAAACCTTTGGCTATTCCATGATATTTGGATATTCCCTTTGTTTTTAACATTCCCCTCATTCTGGAGGATTACTCCCTGCTTGTTCCATTGAGATAATTTTTCTTCCTTAAATAGATGCCTTGAGTTTTCATTCCTGTCATAAAATCCCATCTGACAGGAGGGATCTGTAACATTTTGGGGGAAATGCTGGATTTTTGTTGTCAAAGGAAGTACTGGAGGGTTTTCTTTGGGAATGGTGAGGAATTCTTTGCCTTTTCCCTGAACTCATGGTCTTTGCTGTTCATATTAAGTCCAAACAGGTTTCATGCTCCATCCCTCCTTTTTTTCTGCTGAGCCTCCAAGTATCTTCCAGTGGCTGAGTTCGTGCCTGAAGGGAGAGGGAGTGCAGCCTTATCCCTACCTACCAGGGATCTGTGAAAGGAGCAAACTGGTGGTACTGGTGAGTACTGGGGGACGGGGAATACAGGGAATGTGCCTTGTTCTGTCAGCACTGCCCTGTGGGCAGGGTTTGCTCCAGCTGCTGGATTTCCTGGGAGTGAAACATCCCTAAAGGAAGGTGGAATAACAAAGGGTTTAATCTACTGGATGAATTTTCCAGGTGGGAAGGATGTGTTGGAGCTGAGCAGCTTCACCACTTCTGTGTTTTTCTGTGGTTTGTGCAAAGTCATAATGGAACTTGGAGTTATCTGTATTTTGGGAATGAGAATTCCCCAGCTTTCTCCTTGGGCATGCCCCAACATCAATATTTAGTCCTGTAAGAAGCTGATGGTATCTCCTGGTCAGCATCACTTCCTTACTCATTGATGGGAAAACCCTTCCAACTGGGAACAGAGGTGTTGAGCCTGAGGTGCCTGAGGAGAAAAACAGGGAGAAAAAAACAGGACTTGTTTTCCTCCTCCCTCTGCCTGATCTGCCCTTGCAGAGCTCAGAGTTGAAAGATCTTCATAAAACCCACAAAATCATTTTACCTGGATGTGATTTTCCCCAGATTTGTCAAAATGGAGTGAGCAATCCCTTGGATTTTGCTGGCTGGAAAGCTGGAGTGGACCCAGCTTTTCACTTGGAACCTTCACAAAATATCCAAGATGTGGAGGAAACCGAGTGGAAAAGGGTGTCTACAAACAATGTGTGTGTGCTGCAGGACATATGGAATGTGAGAAACACAAGAAGAATAACTGGGAACATGTTTTTCCATTGGGAAGATAGGCATCTTTTTATGTCTGGAGCAATTAGGGAAAATTCAGGGTGGATTTTTTTTCCCCCAAAATTTAAAGCCTAAAAGTTTGTTGTTGGTCAGTTATTTCAGTCTCCTTTTCCTCACAATACACCTGCCCCACTTCTGAGGTCGTATTCCAGTTATTTCCTGGCTGTTTTTCTGGGAAGCAAAGAAATTTCAGCCCTAAAATGACTTTTTTTGGCGTCTCTCCTCCCCAGAGCGTGGCTCTCTATATCCTTGGGGACGAGAGTGCCTTGCTGAACGAAGCCTCCCATTATTTGTACAAGATCACATCAGGTAAGAATGCTTTGACTCTGTCCTCAGCGTGCCTTGAGCTTCAAAAACATGGAATTAACACGTGCCTTGAGCTTCAAAAACATGGAATTAACACAGCCTTGTCTTTCCTAGGCCAACGGAAGCAGCAGATGGACCAGGATGACAATCGGTATGGAGGCTTTTGGTGGTTTTTTATTGAGTTTGTGACTTCGTGCTGACTTCTGGATGACCTTTTATTGGCTTCTCCTTAATTTTCCAGGTGCAGTTTCAAATCCAGCACTTCTGTTTCCAGCCTGGCAGAAAAATTGGTCCTTTGGATGACGAATGTTGGTAAGAGCGGAACAACATTCCCAAATAACCTTGTGCTTGGGTAACAGGAATCACTCTTTGTCTGGGATTGGTAACACTTGTTTGGGGTTTTTTTTCCCTCATTAATTTTAAGGTTTCACCTTGAGGGATCTGGAATCTCTTCCCTTCGGCGTGGCCCTTCCCATCCGAGACGCCATCTACCAGTGCCGGGAGCAGCCGGCCTCGGACTGGCCAGAAGCCGTTTGCCTCCTCATCGGCCGCCAGGATTTGTCCAAACAGGCCTGGGAAGGGAGCCTGCAGAAGGGAAAATCTGTGAGTATGGCCACAAAGGGATTTCCCAATCCCAGGGATTGGGCAGAATACCCGGCTCAGGAATTTCAGGCTTAACTCCCAAATTGAGGGCGACAAAATGGAGGTTTTACATATACAAGGGTTTTGGTGTGAAAACCAACATCCAACAGGGATGGATAATCATGGATAGCTGGGAAAACTCAAGATAAATCACATTTTAAAATTTAGACAAAAGTTTTACCTCCAGAGCTGTTGGATTCCTCCTCCTCCCATCCTTTAGTAATTTCTTCAGAGGCTCTGCCATCAAGCCATGGCAGAAGGGGAAGGAAGTGGATATTTGTCAGTGGCTCCTTGTGTTGGCATGGCTGGCATCTTTCCTCTGGAAGAGCTGGATTTGGAAATAAACTTGCTGTATGTCTCCTTTTTTTCCCAGAAAAGGTTGTAGTTATTTGTATCCTGAGGTAAAATGATTTTTAAAAAAGCATGGTGTTTTTCTCTTCCAACATTTTCTTCTGATGGTGGGAATCACCAGCATCTCACTGAAATGTCCTTTGTTAGAAGCCACAAATCTTCTTAAGGCTGGCATAAAACCCCTTCATGGCAGAAGATTGGAGGCTTTTCCAAAGTCAGAAATTGGGATTTGGAATCTCAAGTACACCTCAGTCAAGATCCTTTTTTGGTGTCTCAACTTTGGAAGGGCTATTAAAATTATTCCAGTTTTCTGTAACAAAGGCTTTATGACTAATTTCATATCAAAACTGTAATTATTTAGCAGAAAGGTTAATTAACTCCTGGTCAAACCCCACCTGCCACCACATGAAAAATCCTTTTTGTTTGCTGCTGGTGGAAGCTGTGCCCAACCGAAACCCTCACGAATCGTCAAAAATGATGATAAATTTGATTTTATCACTGACTTTATAACAATGCCTCGAATTGATGTGATCTTAAAAGGCCAAAGTGAGCCTCAAACCCCAAATTGTTTGTCATTTCTCAGGAGGGCAGGGTGGAGTTTCCTGTTTCAGAACGGACGCTGCTGCTCTGGGTGGTGCAGTTGCGTGTTGAGATTGAGCGTAGATTTACCAGAAGAAGTTGGGTTTCATTCATCAGCTCTTCATTTACTCGCCTTCCTGGGGCCACATGTTCCCAGAGAACCACAGGAAGATCTGTTCCCTTTGGGTCCTCTCATCACTTGTGTGATCTGAACGAACAGGAGAGCAGAGATTTAGAAAAGCATTTCTTAAATCTTGCGTGGAAAAAGGGTTTTCCAAGAGTGCTCCTAAGCTTTGGTGCGTTTCTGGTCGTGTGTGGAAGTTCCAAACCCATTTTGGTACTGTTGTGAACCCCAAGTTGTCTGATAGTGAGGAATTTTGGGATTTTCTGCTGTGCGGGTTGTTTGTTTTGATGGGTAATTTGCTTTTCCAAGGTGGTTGTGGAAGGAGTCCAAATTGATTCATGAAAACATTGATGCTTTGAAAAATAATGCAGGGTTTGGAGCAGAGTCTGGAGAACAGCAGCTCTGGTTGGGCTGATCAGAAACTCGGCTAATCACAAGCTGGGCTGATGGAGTAGGCAGGGAAAGGAAAACAATTTCCTACAACTGCTCCGAAACAAGGAAGGGTTTTGAAAGGACAAGAACTACGTCACACGTCACCTCCTCAATGTATTTGAGGTGTCATCTCTTCTTGTCTTTAGTTATTTATCCCATTTGGGTGTGCAAAAAGTACTTGATTTCCATGCTTGGAAATCTTCCAGACCTTTAAATTCCTGTAAGGAGCACGGGAATGTTGTGACCCTCTATTGGTGTGTCCATCCCCTCTATGTACAGACCCATCATTGTGCTGGGTGTGGAGTTCAGGATGTGGTACCTTCTTGACAATTTTCTCCCCTGGAATTGTCTTCTCCCTTTCCCTTGCAGTCCGTGGGCACGGTGCTGTCCTCGGATATTCCGTCGGCAGCCGAGTCGGAGGAGGACGAGGATGGCATGAACGACATGAACGAGGAGGTGATGTCCCTGATCTGGAGCGAGGACCTGAGGGTGCAGGAGGTGCGGAGGCTCCTCCAGAGCGCCCGGCCCGTCCGGGTCAATGTGGTGCAGATGCCGGAAGCCAGTGACCACGAGTACATCGAGGAGAAGGAAAACAGGTAAGGAATCGTGGAAGCATGGAATCTGTTGAGTTGGGTTGGGTTGGGTTGGGTTGAGGTGGAAGGACCTTGAAGCTCATCTCATTCCAACCTCTGCCATGGCTATGGACACCTTCCAGTAGCCCAGGTTCCTCCAAGCCTCATCCAAGGTAGCCTTGGAACTCTCTCCATTTCCAGCTGTTTCTATTTTCCGGTATTTCATCCAGCTGAAAGGTTGTGAGAATATTTTTGGTGGCTCAGGATCTAATTTTAAAAAAACCAAAATCATAATCTGAGTCTTTTGGGAGTTCCATGGATATCAAAGCTCTGCTGTGTTGGAGTTGGGGGCTCTTGGGACGGACACTTAGTGTGGACCCCAAACAGCACATTGAGGTCACTTGGGGCTGAAAGGATTTTGTAGCACTTTTTTCTGCCCAAAATATGTGAAATATAAGCAGCATCTACTCTTGTAGAGACCAAAACATCCATCCCCTGCCTGAAGCTGGAGAACCCTTTGAGACAGGCTGGTCTTGAGTCAGGGGACCCTGGAATTCCACAGAAAGCACATTCACTGTCCCATCCCATTCCTTTGAAACGTGTGTCCAGTGGCTTCGATTATCCCTGTCCTGCTTCTTTATTCACTTCTTTAAAAACCAAATTAAAAGCAAATCTGAGAACAACATTACCATGCAAAATGCTCTGAGTCTGACCTAGGGAGCTGAGTAATCTAACGAGTCTAGAAAGTGTTTCCAGACTAAATCATAGAGAATTGTGGTCGGCATTCTTGGGAGCACCTTATCACCTCTGTACGTGGGTTATTACTCGGTGTTATCACCACTCATAGCAGGATCCCACAGGGCAACCACCTTCGCTTGGCTTTCTCCTCTCACCTCGCTTCCGACGCGGCTGGGAAGTGTCCGTGGAATGGATTTATTGAACCAGCTTTAAGGGGAAAATAATGCCAAGTTTCAACAGCTGAAAGGTATCTTGGAGATGAACCTTGTAAGGAGCAAAGATTTGGTTCAAAAGGAAAAGGAAGGAGTGACTTTGAGGGAAAAATGGTTCTGTCCAGTGCCTGTTGTTTGTAGGTCGTTTATATTTGGGAAAATTTTCCATATGGTTTTGGATTCACCTCCCCACCAGGTTGCTGCAGCTGTGCCAGCGAACCATGGCGCTCCCGGTCGGACGAGGAATGTTCACCCTGTTCTCCTACCATCCCGTGCCAACGGAGCAGCTGCCCATCCCTAAGCTGAACCTCACCGGTATGTTGCTCGGGGGTTCCTTCCCAGTCCATCGCAGGGCAGGATGGGCTTTCTTCCAGCTGTTATCCCATTTCTTTCTGAACTTACTGTAATTTTTATAGTGTCTTCTCCACCAAGGATTTCATGGCTCAAGTGTGGGTTTTGTGAGGAAGCAGCTCCTTTGGGCTTTGAATCTGCCACCTGAAGTGGGGGAAGATCCTTCTGGAGTGGTCAGGGCCAGTGTTATGAAACACTGAGACCTTTTATCAGGTGCAGAAGGAGAGATAAGTGGAAAAATGGCCTAAACTGGATGGAGGTCCCACAAAGGGCTGTCCTGGCATTCCTGAAGATTTCTTGGATCGGAGCTGTTCCCTCACTTGGCAGTGGATGAAGAGCTTGGCTTTTCCTGACTGCTGTTATCCCCTCTCCCATGGCAGGCCGTGCTCCTCCGAGGAACACCACCGTGGATCTGAACAGCGGGAACATCGATGTCCCCCCCAACATGGCCTGCTGGGCCAGCTTCCACAACGGAGTGGCCGCCGGCCTGAAGATCGCTCCCGCTTCCCAGATCGACTCCGCCTGGATCGTCTACAACAAGCCCAAAATCGCTGAGCTGGCCAATGAATACGCAGGGTTCCTCATGGCCCTGGGCCTCAACGGGCACCTCACCAAGCTGGCCACCCTCAACATCCACGACTACCTGACAAAGGTGAGGCCTTCTGGCACATCCAAGAGCCGGATCCCGGTGGGATTGGATTCTTTAGACAAAACAAGGAAGGAAAAATCAACAGGTTTCTTTGAACTGTTGGATTGGAAGTTTCCTGGTGTGGGAGAATGTCTGGGTTGCTTCATTATGGTCATGGCGCGTGGTTTGGGTTGGAAGGATCCTTTCTTATTGTGAGGAAGGGCTTCTTTCCATGGAAGTGCTGAAGCATTGGAACAGCTGCCCAGGGAGGGTATGGAATCTCTGGAGAAATTCCAAACCACCTGGGTTGCATTCCTGTGTCACCTGCTCTGAGTGAGCAGGAGGGATGGACTGGATGATCTCCAGAGGTCCCTTCCAATCCTAAATATTCTGGGATTCTGCAGAATGAGGAAACTTCATTTCCTTTCAAAGATTTCCAGCAGTTTTACCACCAGATCTTTCTACCCTGCACACAGCTCATTGGGATGGGCAGCTGGGAACAGGGGTTTTCCCATTCCTGCAGGTGCCTCACTGCTCCTTGTCCCCTTGCCCAGGGCCACGAGATGACGAGTATCGGGCTCCTGCTTGGCGTCTCCGCTGCCAAGCTGGGCACCATGGACATGGCCATCACCCGCCTGCTGAGCATCCACATCCCCGCCCTGCTGCCGCCCACCTCCACGGAGCTGGACGTCCCCCACAACGTCCAGGTGGCTGCCGTGGTCGGGATAGGCCTGGTCTACCAGGGCACGGCCCACAGGCACACTGCCGAGGTGCTGCTGGCTGAGATAGGTGGGTGCTGACGCTGGAAAAACGGGATGGGGGCTGGGATAGTCGCCGTGTGCACCAAGGAGTTGGGAGTTGGAACGTTGGCACCTCCCACCACAACGTCATCCTCTCGTTTTCCAGACCTCATGGTCCCTCCTGGGAGCTTGTGCGGCATAAAAAGGAAAGTCACTGGATTTAGGGAAAGAAATGTGGCAACATCGTTGCTGTTCCTACTTCTTCCGCCTGGAAGTTTGGTGTCTTAAATCCGCTATTTGGAATTTCAAGGGTTTTTAACCACTAGGCCTTAAGAGCTGATGTGAACAGCATATTTGCGATCTCATTTGTGCTCTCATTCTGAATTAATCTATGACAGCTTTTATCCATGTTTACACGAGACCGTACTTAGAGACTGTGCAGTTTATTAAACAGGGAATGGGATAAACTTTAAGGGTGGAATTGTTGCGTCTGTGGAAATTGGATATGTGCAATCCTTGTTTAGCAACAGCATTTGGACTGGCTCAGGATCTCAAAGTATCCTCAGTTAAACTTGGCATTTTCACCAATGTGCAGTGGCTCTGAACTTCAACCATAACATTCAGGATGGAGTTGCCATTTGGGAGTGGATGGATGAGCTGCCAGTTCCTTGTCATTCCACTGAGGACTTCCCTAAGGAGGGACAGATTTTTTTTTCTCCTTTCATTAGGAATTAAGCAATAAGCTGGAATTTTCAAAGGTGAATTTCGTTGGTTTGGTTTCTCCAGGGCGTCCCCCCGGCCCAGAAATGGAATATTGCACGGACAGAGAGTCCTATTCCCTGGCATCAGGGCTGGCCTTGGGAATGGTGTGCCTTGGGGTAAGTCCGCTGCAATTAGGAGACTCGTTATCCATTGGGATGGCATTCCAAGAGCTGTTCCATCCTTGCCTCCCAGCTGCCTGTGGGATTTTCTCCTAGAGGAAGGCACTTCCATGCTTTTCCTTCCTTCCGTTCCTTAGCATGGCAGTAACCTGATTGGGATGTCAGACCTCAACGTTCCCGAGCAGCTCTACCAGTACATGGTGGGGGGACACAGGAGATTCCAGGCGGGAATGCACAGGGAGAAGCACAAATCTCCCAGTTACCAGATCAAGGTACGTGGTGCCAGTTCTGGCTCATTTAAGTTGGAAGTCTGGAGGTGTCTCCATGACTTTGGGAGCATCATTCCCTTCCAAGTAAACCTGTGGGAAGTGTTCCCTGTGTTTTCCCAGGAAGGAGACACCATCAACGTGGATGTGACGTGTCCAGGTGCCACCCTTGCGCTTGCCATGATCTACCTGAAGACCAACAACAGGTATTGACCTGGGAATTCCTGCAGGGTTAAACTGCCCTGGTGTTGGCTCTGCTGAGGTTTGAAATTGCTGGAATGTGACCTGGAAAACCCTTTTCCTTTGCCATGCCCTGCAGATCCATTGCTGACTGGCTCAAAGCGCCGGACACCATGTATCTGCTGGACTTTGTCAAACCAGAATTCCTTTTGTTGAGGGTAAGATTTTCCTTAGACTCGTTCCTCAGTCTGTTTAACTGATGTTTTGGCATTCCAGCCCAACATGCCCATCATCCAGAATCCTTTGCTTCCCAACCAAACTCACCCCTTCCAACAATTCCTCCTTGTAGTGTGGCAGCTTTCTTGTCATGGAGACAGAATTTATGGAGAAATAGATGAAAGACACAATTTACGGGGAATGTTACGTTTAATTTTTAGATGTATTTTTATAGCTTTTCCCAATTCCATAGATAAATTTTCTCCCTCACAGTTTGGTTTTCTCCCTTGTTCCAGACCTTGGCTCGATGCCTGATTTTGTGGGATGACATCCTGCCCAATTCCAAGTGGGTCAACAGCAACGTGCCTCAGGTAGGTGTTTGTTTATGTGTGGTGTGTTTGCTTCCCAGTTTTACACCTCCCTGGATTGTTCTCCATGTGGATATTTCTGTAGTCACGTGAGGAGCACAAGGAAGTGTGTGTTAATGTGACAGAGGTGACTGCTGCATGGGATCCCTGGATTTTAGGAGCAGCGGAGACTGGAAAGGAGATGATTGAGGAGGGATGGGATTGTTCCAGACACAAAGTGACATCAGGGAAAGGAAGGGGTTAAACTTTTCCCTGCATTGCCAGGTGCAAAACTGTGGCAAGGAGTTAAGCATTAAGAATAACTTCCCAACAGTGGGATCAGTGGTATTCCAAGATATTGTATGGAATTTTTAAGACCAAATGAGCTCAGTACCTGTAAGAACTACGGGATGCTGATGGTCTCTGTTGGGGAAAAAGCAGCTTTTCCTTCCCTTAGGCCTGTTTGGTATCGCTTATGAGCTCTTGATAGCCAGCGTTTCAATTAATCATCAGATTTCCCTGGATTCATTTTCCTTTCCTGCTTTTTGCAGATCATAAGAGAGAACATTATCTCTCTTCATGCAACAGAGCTGCCTTCCTCTGAAGACCTGAGCTTGGAAACACTGGCGTGAGTAACATTCAAAAAATCTTTTCCTAGGGAATTTTACTGTCCCGTAAAGGAGACTTTTGTTATATGGGATATCCTTCTATAAAGGATGAGTCTTCCCTTTTTTTTTAAGGGGTGAAGGAGCTGGTGCTGTGTATTCAGATGAGGAGAAGAGGAGCATTTAGTAATTTCCTGTTTATGTTGTTCCTTAGGCAAGCTCACGTCTACATCATTGCTGGAGCGTGTTTATCCCTGGGATTTCGCTTTGCCGGGTCGGAAAACCTGGCAGCATTTCAGTGCCTGGTAAGAGGAGGGGTTATTTTATTCCCTTCGCTTCCCAGAGAGCTGTCGGTCACGTTTTGGATCCATATTCACTGGGCATTTATTTTCTTTCCAGTACAAATATGCCACAGATTTCCTGAAGTGTTTGTCGGCTCCGACGGCATCCATAGTAAGTTTGTCCAAGTTTTCTTCCAGCAAAAAGATGGCTTTGTGTGATCCTCAGCAAAACCTCAATGGGAAAAAACCCAGCCCTTTTAATTTCCTAGATTACACAGGATTTATAGGATGTGGCAGGGCTGGGAATCATTTGAAGGACTTCGCTGGCTCTCTCTCTTTCTGGGGAATTCAAGCTCCGGGGTAGAAAGTGGTGGATCATCCCTCCTGGAATGTGCAGTTGACCATGGAATTGTAATGAAACCCCTCTGTTGTGCTTGAAGACAGGTCACTATAACCTGGAAACGTGCCTGAGTGTCTTGCTCCTGGCCCTGGCCATGGTCATGGCCGGCTCTGGGAACCTCAAAGTGCTCCAGCTTTGCCGTTTCATGCACAAGAAGACGGGGGGAGAGATGAACTACGGCTTCCACCTGGCTCACCATATGGCTTTGGGGCTCCTTTTCCTGGGAGGAGGAAGGTAACTGGCCTTTCCCAAAGGCGGATCTCAGCCCTAATTTCCATTTCCTCCATTTCCCATTTCTTTAATACCATATGGATGTATAAAGGTGTCTTCTGTTGGAAATGAAAGTCTTGTTGTCTTTGTTCGCTTTTGGAAATTCCTTTCCTCGTCCCACCAGAATATTTTGGCCTCCTGTGTTTTTTAGAAGGAAAACTAAAGCATAATGTTGTTTTTTCCCTACAGATATTCCCTGAGCACTTCCAACTCCTCCATTGCTGCTCTCCTCTGTGCTCTGTACCCTCACTTCCCTGTTCACAGCACGGACAATCGGTAAGACTTTCATGGGGATCCCATTTCCTTCAGCTGAACCATCTTCTTACGAAAGACAAATGATGGATTTTTAGCAAAAATCAATTTTTGGAGGTTCTCCATTAAACAAAAAGTGGAACAGAATAAATAAGTGACAGTGGTAGGGATCTTTGTTCAGTGAGGAAATACTAGCTCTGCTGTGCTCCTGTGATGTGACTGCTCCAGTTTGCTCATCTGGAAAGATTTTCATGGAAGTTCTGTCCGTTTATGACCCTTAATCACTTTTGGTTCTGCTCCGTTAAGCCCTGTTCTGTTAATTAACCAATACCATGGCTACACGAGCTGTATTTGGGTGTGGAACTGGAATTGGGTGTCTGGGATCATTCCCAGCCTGTGCTGAGCTCCTGATTCCCACCCCAGGTACCACCTGCAGGCTCTGCGTCACCTGTATGTGCTGGCGGCCGAGCCGAGGCTCCTCACTCCTGTGGACGTGGACTCCAACACGCCCTGCTATGCCCTCATAGAGGTCACCTACAAGGTAACGTGGCTGGAAGGCCCTGAGGAGCTGTGGGATCACCAAACACTTGGATTTATCCCACTTTTCATTGGGGTGGCCTCCAGGCTTGGGTTTGGTTTCAAGCTGTGGTGGAGATGAGGTGAATTCTGCAAAAATAAGTGAAGGGTTGGGCTCAACCTGCTCACGCCTCAGGTGTGCTTTGGTGGCACCTGGAGAGCAGAAGGGAGGACAGGGAGAGTCACCAGAGCCTTCAAACAGGCAAGGAAGGGTGTCCTGACTGACCCAAGTACTCCTCCCTCTCAAAAGAACTTCCAAAGGCACAGAGGTGGCTGGAACCATCTGGTTCTCTTCCCTCTCCAAATGAACTTCCAAAGGCACAGAGGTGGCTGGAACCAGTTGTGTTTTCCAGACCTTCTCCTAAAACTGAAATGGGCAACTTGTTTGTGTTTCTCCTTGGTGCTTCCATCAGGTGTCCTTCAGGGAAGAGTCCTTTCTGTGGGATTTATTTTGTATGGCCTTACATGAGATGGGAGATGCTCAGGAAAGGACTCAAGAAAGAGTTCTTGGAATTTTTATGGGGAAGAGGTGCAGCTCTGTGGTTCTGGCAAAGGGTTCTCCATGTTCCCATTACAGCTTGCTTCCCAAACTTTCACGTCTCAGCCTTGCCCAGCGTTAGGTGTTGATCCGTCCATTCATGGGAAATATGGCTTGGGAAGTCTGTGTTTCCTGACATGAGTCCTGTGTTTGCTTGGGAACAGAACCCCCTGCCTGCTGCCAGGGCAGTTGTTCCCCATGAGATGCCCTTTTCCTTCCTTTTCCCGTGGAAATGAGTTTTCCTAACCCGTGGCTCCCTTGGCATTTTGCAGGGCACGCAGTGGTACGGGGAGGCCACCGAGGAGCTGATGGCACCCACGCTTCTCCCAGAGCTCCACTTACTGAAGCAGGTAAAGGAAATCTGTTTTAATGGAAAATCACCTGGATTTTGTGTCACAAATCTCAAGAGCTGAGATTTGATGATTTGTGATTCCTTAGCCTGACTCTGGACGACATTGTCCCATTGTAGTGATTCCAAAGACAATTCTCTGTCTTCTGTCTTGATCAAGATCTTCCAAGATCTGATGCAGCAGGGAGTTTCCTGTAGGAGACACAAACCTCCTCCTCCTCCTCCTGAATTTTCTGGGTGGGCAACACTATAAAACAGCCCAGAAAAAAACCAGTAGAAACCTCTTAATTCAATGATTCTGGTTATATTTAGCAATAAAATGTTTCTATTGACAGATCAGAGTGAAGGGCCCCCGGTACTGGGAATTATTAATAGATTTAAGCAAGGGAACGACTCATCTCCAGTAAGTATTTTTTTAATGCTCAACTGAATCATAACCTCGTAGTAATCGTATTTCATGTTTTTTTTTAAACCCTCCCACAGCTCAGAAAGAAACCTGGGTTTCATCAAGTCACTGTTGTGCATCTGACAGCACTTTAGGGGGGAAGAAAGAAACTGCAGAGTTGGGTTTCACCCATGGAGGTGAATAATTCATGCAAAAAAACAGGGTCGGGGAAAACCTGATAGTAAAACCCACAGAGACTGGCAGTGGGATGGAGGCACCAGAGAGCAGCTACAACTCATGGTTTTGGTTTGGTTTTGAGTGGCGGTGATGTCACGTTTCTCAGACTGTTGGGGACTGTTACTGCCTTGTGAAATGCTCTTTTTCTCGTGTCACCCTGTGTCACAAAGTGCCACCCACCCTCGTGACACACTCGAAACGTGGGGGGCAGCTGTGGGAACCAGAGATTTTACCGGAACACAGGATCTGGGGGGAGAATCATTCTCACCTTTGCACTCCCCAGTGAGGGGTGGGAGAAACCAGCCACGTCTTTGCTCAGTAATGTGGTGCTTTTAGGTCGTTTACTTGCCATTAATCAATCCCAGAGTCATTTAGGTTGGAAAAGACCTCCAGGATAAAGAGTCCAATCGTTGACCCTCTTGACAACTGGAAGGATTAAATGAAGCACAGTCCATTAGCACAGCATGCTTTGAGTTGGAAGGGATTTAAGGATCATCCAGTTCCATCCCCTGCCATGGGCTGGGACACCCTTCCACCATCCCAGGTTGCTCCAAGCCCCATCCAACATGGCCTTGGACGCTTCCAGGGATGGGGCAGCCACAGCTTTTCTGGCCACCCTGTGCCAGGGTCTGCCCGCCCTCGCACAGAAGAATTTCTTCCCAATATGCAGCCTGAATTTCCTCTCTTTGAACCCATTCCGTAAATCAGCCCCGTTGTGCCATTCCAGGTCCATCCTTTCCAAGGGTGGCATCCTGTACGTGAAGCTCCGAGCTGGGCAGCTCTCCTACAAGGAGGATCCCATGGGCTGGCGCAGCCTCCTGGCACAGACCGTCACCCACCGCAACTCCGAAGCGCGGGCGTTCAAGGTACCACTCCCGGCATGGTTCCTGCCAGGAATGCTGCTGAGGGAGGGAATTCTGCTGGCTTTCACAGGACAGCCCCGTGTAGGTTCATCTGCTGTGGGCAGACACAAGCACTGGACGTGTTCTGCCCATGATCATGGAATCATTAAGGGTGGAAAAGCCTCCAGGGCCGTGGAGTCCAAGCTTTAGGTCATTGAATCCAAATTTTAGATCTTGGAGTCTAACCTTTAGATTATGGAGTCCAACCTTTAGATCAAGTCAAACCTTTAGATTATTGAATCCAAATTTTAGATCACTGAATCCAACCTTTGGATTATGGAATCCAGCCTTTAGAACATCAAGTCCTGCCTTTAGTTAATTGAATCCGACTTTCAGATCATTGACTCCAGTTTTCAGATCATGGAGTCCAACCTTGAGATCATGGAACCCAGCCTTTAGGTTGAGTCCAGCCTTTAGATCATCAAGTCCAGCCTTTAGATAGAGTCCAACTTTTAGATGATTGAATCCAAATTTTAGATCATTGAGTCCAGCCTTTGGATTGAGTCCAACCTTTAGATCTTTACATCCAACTTTGAGATCATGGATTCCGACCTTGGGTGTGGGTTCCAGTCTTCTCCCTCGTGTTCTGGACACTTTGGGTATCAAGTGTTGTTATCTTTGTGCACAAATCCAAGAAGTTCATTTTAGGAATGTGTTTTAATCCCTCTTTTTTTCCAGCCGGAAGCAATTTCCGCTTTCACTTCCGATCCTGCTCTCTTTTCCTTTGCTGATTATTTTTGCAAACCGACTGTGAACATGGGCCAGGTAGGAAGTGTTGGTGTGGACCAACAGTTATTCCATGGATAAAAAGTAGGGAAAACCTGCCTTAAACTCCAGGCCAGAATTCAGGCCTGCAGGCAAGGGGAACAGGGAATATCCTGCAGGATGGCGTGTAATACAACAAGGGTGATCCTCTGATTCCTGTTGGTTTGATATTGGGATTTTTTGTCCCATTCCTTGAGGAATAGGTCTAACAAATCCAGAGAGCCCTGAAGCATTTAGGGGAAGTCATGGAACGTGTTTTATGTGGAATTTCTTTAAAAATTATTTAAGGGAGGGCTAAAACCCTGTTTAATTAACCCTAAGGAAGAAGCCAAGTGGTATCATTAGTTATCCCAAATTCCTGTGATGCCACTGCATGGATTAACTTTAATGGAGGCAGGAACCTGGAATAAATTGTGCCTGACCCCTGTCTTCCCTCAGAAACAGGAAATCTTGGATCTTTTCTCCTCCATCCTTTACGAGTGCGTGACCCAGGAGAATCCAGAGATGCTGCCCACGTACATCGCCATCGATCAGGTAGGAAACTCCTGTTCCTGGTGGAAGCAACACTTTTTCCCACTCTCTGGGGGGCAAAGAGTGGCCATTCCATGTGCTTTTCCAGAGGAACCAAGGCCACGGGTTGAGGAGTCATTTCCTTCATGTTTCATTCCTCCTCCAATTCCCGCTCTCCCCCCTGCCAGGCTGTGAGGAGGCTGGAAAGGCGGGAAATGTCCGAGACCTTTGAGCTGTGGCAGATCAAGCTGGTGCTGGAATTCTTCAGCTCCCGGAGCCACCAGGAGAGGATGAGCAGGAATCCAACCCGAGGGCTCTTCATGAACTCGGAGTTCCTGCCGGTGATGAAGTGCACCATAGATAACACCTTGGATCAGTGGCTTCAAGGTAGGGAGGAATTTCAGTCCAGTCCAGCATTGGAATCCTGGAATGGTTTTGGAAGGGACCTTAAAGCCCATCTCATTCCATCCCCTGTTGCTCACCTGGTTCTTGTCTTGCTGATCCAGGTTGATTTTTGCCTCAAAAGTGTGGAAAACTGATGAGGCAAGGGAAGCATTGGCACAAACCAACTCATTTTCATTTCGATATGGAACATTCCCTGGAGAATCATGTTTGCCTGGAGTGTTGGGAGGTTTTTAGCAGGGAAGGTGATGTTTCCCAGAGAAAACTTCCTCTTCTTGCACAGAGAGAATTTTCTGGGAGCTAAAGCAAGTGGTGACCACAACAGGGTGGCCTTGGCAGAAGGAAGGAGGTCGGAAAACAATCTCCCAACTCACCTTCTGTGGAGAATGGAGACTTCGGTGGGATTTATCTGTGGAAATCCTGCTTCCCAAATGTCACTAAGGGTGTTCCTTGTGCCTTGCAGCCGGAGGGGACGTGTCCCTGCACACCTACTTGAGCGGGCAGGCTCCGGAGGAATCCCAGCTGAGCATGCTGGCGTGCTTCCTGATTTACCACTCTGTGCCCACGCCAGGGCAGCTGGCAGCTGGAGGCTTGGAAGGTGAGTCTGGAACTGGGATTTGGGGAAATCCTGGGTTGTTTCAGTGGGCAGCTTTTCCTTGCCCTCCAGCAGCCTGGGAATACACCCATCCCGAGGTTTCTGAGGTGAAAGAAAGGCAGCTGGACCTTAATTTTGGTAGCTGTTCCTTGCTTAGGGCTGGGGCAGGAATGTCGCCACATCCATGAGGGATCTGGGGCCTATCCCAGGAATCCTGTGCTGGCCACAGATTCCTATGTCTGGCATGGAAGATTCCAGTTGCCTGTTACACACCTCTCTTCTGGGTGTTCCTTTCCTCCATGTTCCTCTTCTTCCTGGGATTTGGAATCTCAGATTTGAGATCTCTTACAAAACTTCACTTTCCAACCAGCGCACAACAAACATCCATGAGATGACACCTCCAGAACTCCCTGGAGCTTCTCCCTCTAATTTTGGGCGAATTTTCCCTCATTTTCACACCCTTTTCCTTCGCTTTGGATGTTTTCAGGGAGCAGGAACTTCTCGGAGCTGCTGCTGAAGCTGCGGAGGCTGCACGTGCCGGTGCGGGCACTCCTGCGCCTGGCCCCGCTGCTGCTCGGAAATCCCCAGGCCATGGTGCTGTAGTCCCACCAAACTTCCCAAAATCTCCTTCTTTTTTGTACCTTCCCAAACACTAGACTCACCCCCAGCTGTGGCAACCACGACCAGGAGTTATTTATAAATTGTTACGAGGAATTTAAAAAAAAAAAAAAAAAAGCTATAAAAGTGAGGTCATAATAAATTTACTTTTGTAACGAAGGCTTGTTTACAAATGTGTGGTTTTGTGGGGAATTCGGGAAAGACCTTGGCTGGGAATGGTGCTTTTCCTTGGTTTTATAACTCCTTTGCCTGTGGTGGATCTTCTTTCCAGACACTGGAGATAATTCCTGGTTTAAACACTTCGTGTTCCCTTCATCCTCGTGCATCCCCCTGGATGAATTTGGAGCGGGACTCATTCAGTGTTGGTTCTGGGCAGAGCAGATCCTTAATTTGTCAGCAAACAGGTGGAATTACTCTGAAAAAAGCAGCCAGAGGTTGAGGGATTACTCAGCGAGAGCCAAAGGCTTGGATTCTGCTTATTCTGGTTCCAAATTTAACCATTTTCTGTGGCGATTGATCCTTTTTTGTTCCCAAGGAGGGGAATCGTCAAGGAGAGCCAAGGGATTTTGCAAAGGGACAAATGGAGGGAGGAAGACAACCAGGAGTTATGAAAAAGAGAGCAAAAGTAGAAAAATGACACAAACCTGATTGTTTTTAAAAGGAACAACTTTATTATGTATTCACTGAGGTTTTCCAGTTGCTTGAGGTGTCCTGAAGGAGGCAGAGCCCGTGACAAATTCCAACCCTCATCCTGATTTTTTTAAGCTGTTCAGAAGCTGCTCTAATTTCATACAAATACTTTACTTAGTTTAATTAATTTAACAAACCTACTCCACAAGCACCTTCTTTATGTGAATTTAATTAATCCATGAACAGATGGGAAATCACAGGAGCCGGGAGGTCTCATGGGGCGATCCTGGATGTTTCTTCCCTTGGGCGGGAGGTGGTTGCAGCTCAGGGAAGTTCCTTCTAAACTGGGGAAATGGGAAGCGTGAAGTGCAAATTTCCCAGAGGGAATGACACTGGGCTTTCATGGAATCCTGGAATGGTTTGGGTTGGAAAGGACCTTAAAGACCATGGGCAGGGACACCTGCCTTAAAGCCCCATCCAACCTGGCCTCGGACACTTCCAGGGATGAGGAATGAGATTCCCCAGGACTTTTCCAAGGGCGGATTTTTTTTTTTTTACCTCCTCAAGCCTCTCCTCCAGCCCCAGAATGAGCCTCCCGGGTTTATCTCAGTGGGACAAAGAGCCGAAAATCCAAATGCTGGATTTGGGGTGAAAAGCTGAGAAACCCGGAGGTATCCCAAATCCTCTTGCTGTCCCTATGGATCCCTGGGGTTTATCCCACATTGCGAGGGTGATGCTGTCTGGTGGCCGGGCAAGCTGGAAGGCGAGGATTCATTTCACCACGAATAAGATGAAAAATGACGAGTAAGATGAAACCAAGCCCCGCCACCAACTCCCTCCCGGGACCTCGGCGTCGGGATGCTCCCGGTTTCCGCCGGATGCGGGAAAAGCGCCATTCCCAGCGTCTGGGGAGGGAGGCGAGCCCGTGGGCGGGGGGGTGGGCGCGGGAGGCTCTGGCGATGAGCTCTGGGGCTTCCTGTTTCCTTCCGCAGCTCGAGCAGAATTTGAAAGCAGCGGCTGCCGTGAGCTGGACCAATGATCGGGGCACAGCGCGCCCGGGCCGCCCGCGCCCGTTACGGATGCCCGGGGCTGCACTTCCCGGCTCCACGTGGGAATACCGGGAACCCCCGGCCCGGCGGCGGCCCGGCCCCGCCACCCACGGTAAGGCGCCGCTCCCTTCGGCCGCTGCCAGGAATTGCGGGGAAAAAAACCCATGGAACAAGCGGGAACGTTTGGGATATCGCGCGGGCTGCTGCTCGGGGTGTGCGCTTTGCTTCGTCCCGGAGGGATCTGCTGGAGGAGCCCTGGACGCGGTGTGGAGCTGGGAGGAACTTAGGGATGCTGCGGGAGCCGCAGAGAGGGAAGCAGCGCTGCTCAGGCACGGAGAAGGGGGAGGTGGGATGTGGAGGATGCATGTGGAGGTTCTCCCTGGTCCTGCACCCGGATAACTCCATTCCCCATCCCTGGTAGTGTCCCAGGCCAGGTGGGACGGGGCATGGAGCAACCTGGGCGAGGGGAAGGTGGTCCTACCCATGGCAGGGGGTGGAACGGGATGGGCTTTAAGGTCCTTCCTACTCCAGCCGTCCCAGGATTCCATGATAACGGCAGGCAGGAGCCAGCACAGCTGGGAACAGAGCCCGGCCTCCGCTGGCGTCATCCCTCCCCTCACAGTGCTTAGTCACCTTTTTGGGGTATTTTGTGCCGCCCTCTCCCGCTGGTTCTGTGTTCTCCTTTGGAATTTGGGTTGGGAAAGGCAGCAGCGAATTCCCTTCCTGCCTCTCCCGCTCTCCCACCACCTGCCATCCAATATATCCCAAAGTGCGGTTCCCTGGGGACTGCCCCTGCTTCCCATGGGCTGTCCCGGAGCTGAGTGGCTCCGCCAGGGCTTGAGCAGCCCCGGGCTCCGTCCTTTTCCTGCCCTGGCTCGGCTTTCACCCTCGGGATCATCCCGCGGCAGCACATTCCCTCTCCAGGGGGGGATTATCCTCATGATCCTTCTTTAGTCCCGGCTGGGCGGCCCCTGGGGCGTCCCGCGGTGGCCGCGGGCAGCGCGCGGCTTCTCCAGCTCGTCCCATCCCATGGATCGCGGTGCCGGCTGCGCTTCCCGGTGCATCATTCCCGGGAAGGTCCCACTGCTGGGACGCGGTGCCTGTTCCAGCCCGGCCCCATCGCCGCCTTCCCACCGAGTTCCCTTTTTTTTTTTTTTTTTTTTTCTTTTGGCTGGGGCTCGCAACTTTTCGGCAACAGTGACCTCTGTCGGTATCGCCACCGGGGCCAGCGGCGTGGCCCCGCTGTCACCCGGCTGCATCACGATTCCCACCTCTGGCACAAACGGGACACGGTTATTTGGGACCCATCCGGCCATTCCGGCTGCGGCGGAATCCCACGGCAAAGCCCCGGCGGCGTTTCGGGAAGCGGCGGTGGCGGGAGGCGGCTGCGAGCGCTGCTCAGAACCGGGCACCACTTACCGAAAGGTGTCCCCAGGACAACCCCGCAGCCGGGAACCCGAAAATCCCGGGTTTAATGGGCGGCCAAACCTCTGTGACTCATGTCAGCAGTGCCGCTGCCGCCGGTGACTAATCCCGGGAGCGCTTTCTGCCCGGGGCTCGGCTCCGTCCCCGTTCTAACGAGTGCTTGGCACGGTTAAACAGCAACGCAAAATCCAGGTGAGGTTACGGGAAAGAAGGGGTGAGTGGCAGCTGCCAGGTCGGTTTGGACGTCACTTCAGCTCCTCCAGCCGTGCCTGTGACCACTCAGAGGCTTTCCCTGCTGGAAAACGCTTCCAGCACCTCTGGAGCGACCCATTCGGAGCGCGGACCAGCAGCTGCAGGTGGCGGCAAATTTTGGGAGGGCTGTGGGGCCGTGGCGGCGGCCGGGGAGTGACTCAGAGGCGCTGTGGGGCTCTGTGGTTTTGCTTTCATGGTTTTGCTGTGACTTAGCAACTTGTTTGTTCGCTCTGCGGGAAGGCAGGTGCCGGCATGCCCGGCAAAGCAGCCGGATCCCGCGGGATTCCGGCCGTCCCGAGGGATCCCGGCGCCCTTGGGGTGTTGCGTTGCCCGGGTGGACGTGGCTGAACCCCACAGGTGATGCAGGCAGTGGTGTGACGTGATCCTTTGGGATCTGCATCCTTCAGCAGCTCCATCCCGCTGGGAATATCCAGCAGGAGCAGTTTCCACTCCTTTCTTTTTAGAAGGAAGATGGGATTCTTGACGATGACTCTGGCATTCCCTAAAGCTTGCGGTTGCTCCAGGGGTTTCTGGAGAGCTGTATTTGGAAGCTGGGCCAGCAACCTGGCATTTTCCAGGGAGATGCTAATGACTGCCTGCATGTTTTCCCGTTTTGTTGCAATATTGGGGGAAAAAAGGTGGAAACGGGGTGAGATTGAGTGTTTTCCCACCACAGTGGAAAATACTCCCAGCCCTCCTCCTCATGTTCCTCCTTCCCATGAGTTGCTCATGTCGTGATTTCTTCCAGGAAGGGCATTTCCCACCAGCTTGTGCTCTCCTGGGAGGAGCTCCAGGGATGTCTGTGGGAAGCACGGGACAAAGAGGAGCATCCATCTTCTAGGTTTTCTGGGGGAACATCCAAGCATTTGGTGCCACTGTAGCCAGTGTGGGGCTCCAATGCCTCCAGAATTCCACAGCTCCTGGGTTCATTTGGAGGCTTGTGATCCCTGGAGTCCCAGCCAAGGGAGCTCGATGGGAAATGGGTGAAAGCCACAGATGAGGGCAAGAAGGGGATGGTTTTGGGTGGTTTTCCTCCCTCAGCTGAGCCAGGGCATCGCTTATCCCATGGCAGCTCCCTCAGGCACTGCCAGGTTTTTCCTTGCGCTGCAGTGATGGCGCTGGAAAGGTTAAAGCCACCAGCAGGTCCTGAAGACAGGGATTGAGGTTGGAATGCTCAGCTGGACCATGGCATGGCCACGGAGCACTCAGTGCCAAACCCTCTGGATCTGAGCCGCTGCTCCGGTGTCATAAATCCAAGTTTGATTAGCATGGATTTGGAAAAAGGTGATTAAATCTCCGGGGGCTCCCCCTTCCCTCCATGTCACCCCCTGGGGCTCCCCCCTCCTGCCGTGTCACCGCTCCTGGGGCTGCTCGTGCCCCTGAGTCATCTCTGAACTCCAGCTGGATCCGGGAGCGCAGCCCTGCCCTGAGCCGGCTGCGGGGCGCGTTGTTTTCCCGAAATACAGAAGCTCCAGGAGCGCAGGGAACAGAAATGGAGTGGGAAAAACCCGGAGTGGTGACAGCCACCCCCCTGCTGCAGGAGAGAGGGAAAAGGTCCCTTAGCTGGGAGGGAAAAGGCTTGGAGTGGGGTGAGCATCTCCGGAGCTGTTCCCTGGGGAATGGGGATGGTTTCCATCCCTCACGTGCAGCCAGAGCCTTTCCCAGGGGGTTTGCTGGGAGGTCACGGTTTCTTTTGGGTGGGAATGGGAGGAAAATGGGGTTTTCCAGGCTGGAAGAGTATCCAGGTGCCTCAGAGCTTAGGGATGCATTCCCTGGACGAAAGAGCCTCCCCCTCCCGCTACTGCTCCGGGATATCTCATCCCCTTCCCAGCCCCCTCAGCCATGGTCCCCATGGATTTGGCTCCAGGCCCTGGGAAACGAGACCTTTCCCAGCAAAGGCTCTTTCTGATGAGAAAAAACTCCCTGATCCTTTCCCGGTGGGGGAAGTGGGAGAGCCCCTGGGCCATGGGAAAAGTTCCTTCCCCACATCCTGGCGGGAGGGACGGAGCCATATAAACCCTCGGCACATCCCGGCCTGGGAGCTGCGGCGAGGAGGGGCCAGGTAGGATGCGGGATGGATTTGGGATCCGTGGAGGGATCCCACGGCAGGGGATCCATGGTTAGCTTCGGGAACTGGTGTGTGGGGAATTTGCTCCAGGGGAATGTGCCTGTGCCTGGGAATTGGGAGGCTCTGAGCAGAGAGAAAGTGAGACTGAAATTGATGGAATTCCTACAGTTTTCCCTGGCTGATAGATTTTTATCTGTCCCTTGCTCTGCCTGGACAATTTCTGCAGCCCAGGGAAGGGTGGTGGAGCCAAGCTTTCCGCTGTCATCCCAGCATTCCCCCCGTCATTCCCATTAACCCTCAGTATTGAAGCGTTCATGACATTCCAGCGGAAACTGTGCAGGGTGGGGCTGGGGGTTTCCCAGGGAAGCTGATCCTAACCCCTTGCCATTAAATGCCTGTTGGAGGAGAAGTGTGGGAAGCACAGGGATGAATCCCTGTGGTGGAGCACCCTGCCTGGGATCTGAGGGGGCACACAGCCATGGATAATTCCCACCCTGTGGCACAAAACCCCACTGGCATAAACCTGGGAGCAGAGGGGGAGAAATCCCGCTCTTCTGCTTCCAGCATTCCTGGTGCTGCTTCCTCCATAGGTGATTCCCTGTCTCTGGAGCAGAAGAAGCAGAAGAGGTTTTTCAAGGAGGATAAACTAAAAAAAGCCTCTTTTTCCTATTTTCCCCCAGAGAGTCAGCAGGAGAACAGCTGTCCTGCTGGGATTAGGACTGGAAAAGGGGCTCTTTTCCCCTTCCCAATTATTTCGGTCCCCACTTAATGGTGGGAAACAAGTGCAGTCAGCACTGAGGGATTTTTCCACCCATTCCCATGAAAACATACCCAGGCCTGGATGTTCCCTCTCCCCATCTCAGACGCTCCGGAGGATGTGGGGAAGGAGCCACGGATCCGGTGAGTGTCTCCATGGGATGGATAAATGTCTCTGTGGGAAGGGCGGAATGGCGTCGGGATGAGTTGCTTGGGATGCAAAGCGCCAAGCTGAGAGGACCGGCTCGGGAATCCTGGGTGCCTGATCCGTGCCCCGGTGCCGGAGCGAGGCTGCGGGTGCCACCAGCACTTCCAGCAGCACCGGTTTGGCTCCTCGGCTGGAAACTGGGGTTTGGGGAGCTGCTGAGTTCCTGGAACTGCAGCCCCACGTCACGGGGCGTTGGGTAACTCGGTGACAGAGAAGGAAGGGAAAACCCCACAGAGCCACAGAGCAGCGCCGCGAGGCTCCGGCCAAAAATGAGTCAGCAGCGGCTGGGCGGCTGCTGGGGCTGGCTTACTGGTGATACTGGTGTTTCTGGTGCTACTGCGGCTGCTGGGGCTGCAGCAGCGCGTGGTACTGGTGGTACTGGTGGTACTGGTGCCGATGATGTCGGTGCTGGTTGTGTGGGTGCTACTGGTTGTGCTGGTGCTGCTGGTTCTGGTTGTACTGGTGATACTGGTGATACCGATGGTGCTGGTGTTGGTACTGGTGGTACCAGTGCTGTTACTGGTGATACTGGTGATACTGGTGGTAGTGGTGATACTGGTGCTGGTACCGGTGCTGTTACTGGGGATGCCAGTGGTACCGATGCTGGTACTGGCGATACTGGTGATACTGGTGCTGGTGCCGGTGCTGGTACTGGGGATACTGGTGGTACTGGTGATAGTGGTGTTGGTACTGCAGGTACCGGTGCTGTTACTGGTGCTACCGGTGGTACCGCTGCTGGTACTGGTGATACTGGTGATACTGGTGGTAGTGGTGATACTGGTGCTGGTACCGGTGCTGTTACTGGGGATGCCAGTGGTACCGATGCTGGTACTGGCGATACTGGTGATACTGGTGCTGGTGCCGGTGCTGGTACTGGGGGTACTGGTGGTACTGGTGATACTGGTGTTGGTACTGCAGGTACCGGTGCTGTTACTGGTGATACCGGTGGTACCGATGCTGGTACTGGTGATACCAGTGGTACTGATGCTGGTACTGGTGGTACCGATGCTGGTACTGGTGATACTGGTGGTACTGGTGATACTGGTGCTGGTACCGGTGCTGTTACTGGCAGTACTGGTGTTGGTCCTGGTGCTGGTACTGGTAGCACTGGTGCTGCCTCATGGTGCTGCAGTGTCTCCCAGCTGCTCCTCTCCCTCTCCCAGTGCCCGGTACCAGGGCCTTTGGGCAGCTCCGCTCTTTTCTCCTGCCGGGAATTCCCAGGAATCGCGTGCAGGGGAAGGAGGCGGATTTTGCCACGTCCGTTCCAGCATCCAGGTCCAAGCCAGCTCCCTCTGGAGCCCATTCCTGTGGTGGTGTGATTCCAAGGACACCCAGGCCGTGTTTTAGGGATTTGGGGCTTTCCAGATATTGGGGATTTATTTTCTTTTGGAAATATTTGCCAAATATTTGGGACCAAGTCCTGGCATGAAGGTGCCCCTTCCCAGGCTCACTGGGCTCTTCCACACTTTTCCATGGCATTCAAATCAGGGAGGGGAATTTAAGTCAGGAAAGGTAATTAAAATCCAGCAGGGCAATTAATTAAAAACGATCAGGGCAATTAATTAAAATTCAGCAGCTCCCACTATTGCCCTGCTTTTTATATGTAAATAAATCCTATATTTTTATATTCATATAAAATTTAAATTTATGTAGATATATTTATATTTATATGTAAATGTATTTTTATCTATTTATATATTACGTACAAAGACATTTATTTCTATTTAAATAAAATGATTGAATATATTCAAGTATGTAAACGGTTTGTATGTTTATTGAATAATATGGTGATTAATATGTCAAAATATTTTTTTCTTTAAAAAAGTTGAATAACAGAAATATATATTTATTAAATTTAATTTACTAATAGAATGTGATAGGTATAATTGATGTAATGTGCTAAATATAATTAATGTAATTCATAGAATAGCAATTATGTCCTTAGAGATATAATTTAAGACAGGTGGGGGAAAAAAAGGAGGAAAAAAGGATTATTTTTACAATGGGAAAGGATTAGGAATAAATGAAATAAATGGAAGCATTGGGAATAAATGCAAGGATTGGGAATAAATGGAAGCACACGCAGATTTAATGGGTACTGCTGACAGAATCATGGCGAGTGGGTTTCTTGGTATTGAATTTTCCAGGTTAATTCCTAGAGGCAAATCCCAGTCTCTGGGAAAGGCCTGTCTGGTTTTCCAGCTGGGTTTCTTGACATTGCATTTTTCAGCCTAATTCTCAGAGGCAGATTCCCAGCCCCTGGGGAAATCCTGTACAATTTTCCAGGTGGGATATTTTTAAGCCAACTGTTACCATTTTTCTGGGATAAAACCCATTCCCCCTCAGGTCAGAGTGATCCCCCTCAAGCATCCACTGGAAATTTATGCTGGAGCAAAATCAGATCAGCCACAAATTCCCTTTCCCCCCCTGTTTTTCCATTCAGCTGCCCAAGGGATGCTCAGGGAGCAGTGCTGGCAGGGGGGCAGCCCAGAAATGCTGGAAATTCGGCTCATAAAATATCCCGAGTTGAAATGGATGCACAAGGTCCAATTCCTGGTGCTGAACTTCCCAAAATTCTGGTTTCTTCACCCGTGGTGAATGGAGTGGGAAAAGCCTGAGGATTTGGGGCACTCAGCGTTCCATTCTTCCCACACGAGTCAAAGCAAACGGATTTGGGTTGATTTTCCTTCCCTGCACCCCTCAGCAAATATTCCCAGTCCGTTGGACCCCGGCGCAGGGAAGGGGATGAGGCAGCCCCCAAATTTATCCCCTGTCCCGTCCTTTTGCCACCTTTTGGCTCAGGTTTGAGATCGATGACGTGGAGGAGGAGGACGAGGAGGAGGAGGTGGGGGGAGCGTTTGACTCGAACAGCAGCGAGACGAAAATAGCGAAGTGGAAATTCAGCCCAGCTCGAGATTTGAAATGAAATCGTCTGAAATTAAAGATTTCATGCCTTGCCGAGGCTGTTCCAGCCCTGCTCCGTCCTCTGCCCGGGGTGTGGATGGCTTGGGAAAGGGAGCAGCATCCCGGGAGGGTTTTGAGGGTGCTTTTGGTCATTGTTTCTCGGCACTAAATAGAGGAAGAATAAGTTTCAAACGAAGCGTGTTTTGTTTTGTCACAGGAAGTGGAGAGAGCTTTGGGAGAGCCCTGACACATTGACTCGAAATTCTGTATTTTAGTGTTTTCCCGGCCAAACCAATGGCGTGCATTGGCGCCTGGTGGAAATCGAGGGGGATTGGGATGGGGGGAGCGTGGCGGTGGCACCCCCCCTTTCCCGGTTATCCTGAGGGAGGAGGTTTGGGGCTGCAGGGGTTTGGGGTCGGAGGCAGCCCTTCCTGAGGGAGCCGCTGGCTGCCGTTCCGTGCTGCAGGGAGCCCGAAATTGTGGTGTCCGAGGGGCGGGGGCCGGGCGGCCCCGGGGCGCCCCCGCTCCGGGAAACCGTTGGAGCTGTTTTTCGGGCGCCTTCGGGCTCGGGCGCCGCCGGCAGCGGCAGCCTCAGGAAAAGGAGCCGGGTTTCACAATGGCTCGGTCCTCCCCCGGCCGGGCAGACCCCGCCGAGCCGCCTCCTGCCCTGAAAAACCCCAAAATTGGTTGTCTCCACGCCGAGGGGTCGGCGGGGCCGCGCGTGGCGCTTCCCCCGCCGGCAGCCGGGAGAGCCCCGCGCTGCTCCGGCGTCACCGAGCTCAGCCCGGCGGGGCCGCAGCTCCGAGCCGCCCGAACCCCCCCAAAAACCCCTCGGTTTAACCCCTCTGCTCCTCCAGAGCTGCTGCTGCTGGCGAGAATCGCCTCCCACGCCGAGTGTGGTGTGTGCCGGGGTGACGCTGCTTGAATTTCAACCAAATTGCCGAATTCCCACTGCTCCTGTGGTATTAATTTGCTTTTTGGTTTCGCTATTAATGTTGAAGGACGGCGAGGTCGGCGGCGTTGGCTTTCGGTGGTAATTCACAGCCCCACTGATTTAATCCACGCTCTGCTGCCAAAAGCAAGGCTCAGCTGGGATATTTGGGATGGGGTTGTGCCCACGGGTGGGAAAACGCTGGGAAATGCTGTTTGGGATCGGGAAAGATGCAGTGGGTCACGCAGGGCTGAGTTTGGCTTCTCCTGCGAGGGGAAGATGGAATTCATTCCTGTGAAACTGAGGATGCTCCAGGGGGTGGGCAGGGGCTGCTTTGGTGTCACCCAGCACTGCCCTGGGGCTCGTCCCTGCCTTGGGGACAGAAATTTGGGCAAACGCTGATTTTGGGGTTAAATCTGCCCTTTTTCTCGTTGTGCTGTGGTTCTGCTGTGCCTGTCCTTGCCTCTGTACCCTCGTGAAAGGTTGCAAGCAGTTTTGGGAACATGTTGTCTGCCTGAAACATGACAGAATCGGCCACAAATTGCAGATGAGACTGATAACAAAAGCCAACAACAGAAAATAGGTAGAAAAACAACACGGTGGAGGCTGCGAGACCACTGAAGGGCTTTTTTGTGTGTTTTTTTAACCAGTTCTCTCACGATGGAACTGAAAACACATGAAAAGAGAAATGTCTTTTGTTCTCCCACTCAAATTAAGATGCTCCAGCACCAAACCAAGGTTGAACCCCGTGGCTGGAGCTGCTGCCCAGCCCAGGGACTCGTAAATCAGCATTTTGGCACCGATGAGGGTGGTTGGATGTGTTTTTGGGGAGGTTTATGGTATTTTTTTAACCTTAAAAAATGTGCCCTGCAGCACATTGGTAACTCAGCTCGTTTTCTCAACCCAGCTTGCTCTACCTGAACCTCTCTGCTCGAATAAATCAGGCTCCAGCTCAGAAATTAGGATGAGGTTTTTGTTTTCGTTCTACTTATTTCATCTTTGTTTTTATAAATAAATACAAATCACTCAAACTGAAACTCGATGGCTTTGGTGATAATCAAAGAGCAGCCCTGGGGAAATTTTTCTTCATTACCATGTTCTTTCACAGCCCACACTCAGAGTTTCGGGAGGAAAACTTCTTAACCTTTGCAGCAGCAGCACACGACGCCTTTTGAAGTCCCGGTACGCTCAGACTTGGGGTTCACGTCGTGGAGCTGCGTTGGCATCACCTTTATTTTAGGGCCACGTGAAGAGGAGAAATTCTCTCACCCCCCAGCCCTTTCTCCCGTCAGTTCACCCCTTTTCCCTCCTTCAAAAAAATCAGAAACCCCCCCCAAGAAAATGTTGGACTCCCCCCTCGAAGTGCTTGGATTTTGTTGTTGTTTTTTTCAGTTCTGTGGGGCAGCTCTGTTCTCTACCAGCTTTGTACAACATGTTTTAGTATTTGCAGCTCACTTCCTGTATGAGGTTACTTTGTTTATCATAAAACCCCTATTTTTAAACCCATTTCTGCCAATAAGTCATTTGAATGGTAATGGCAGGCACTCGTGACTGTCCCCTTTGCCCCTGGCTGACAGGAGTACTCTGGCAGCTCTGGGAGGGATGGGCATCAGAATGTGGGCTGAGGGGGTCCTGTGGCTCTTTCCTCAAATCTCAGGGGGATTATTTGTGTGAAAATCAGCAGGATTTCTGAAAATCCTGACTTTCTTAGCGTGGGGTCACACGTGGTGTGAGGATGTGGAGAGACAGAGCTGCGGTGCTCACCAGCCTTTCCATCCTTAGGGAATGGCCACCGTGCCACCTCCCAACTTTATTTCCATTAATTACCAGCCAGGAGAACTGTGGGATTGTCAAAAAACTGTTGGCTCGGCCCACTCTGCCCATAATTGCAGCGAGACGAGGCGTGGGTTAATTAACGGCCCGTGAGGCCGGGAAGCGCCAGCTCCCTGTGTGTCCTCCTGGGAAAAGGGATGGAGGAGCCTGTCACAGAGCCAGCAAGGAGAAATCCATCAAATCCGGGAAGAACAGGCCCTGTATCCCCACGAGGGCTGTGTGAGGCCCCCTGAGCTCCACAGGACCAGCTTTTGTTGGAACAGCGGTGTCTCCATCGGGGATAACCCCGTTGTCTGCCTTTCCTTGGGTTGCAGGACTTAATTTTGCAAAATTCCACAGAAAAAAGGTTTGGGATGCTTAAGAAGGGTAGTGGGAAGGTCCCCTTGGCCCAGCCATCCCTGAGCTTGTGTTACACCGTCTAAAAACCCCGCTGGATCATCTTTAACATCCCTTCATTGCTTTTAAGGACCTCCCTGGTATCCAACACTTCCCATCTCCATCTGCGCTGGGCGTGACCCCAGGAGAGGTCGAGCATCCAAGGAGCTGCCAGAAAGGCAGAAAAGCCGCTGGAAAGAGTGAGCTTTGTTGCAATATGAAAATCAAATGCAAAGCTCGGGGGGTATTTTTAGCTGGTTTAGGCTGCACAGGTGTTTGAAAGGTCAGCGGCGAGTCATTGGAAAAAAAATAAATATATTTATTTCTATGTGTGGGGAGAGCCTGGTGTCGCTCCCGTGGCTCTGGATTACTGGAGTCTCATCCTCAGCTTGGGTTGTTTGGCATTCCTGAGGCCAGCAGGGGTGTGGGAATGCAGGAATGTCCCGGTTTTGCGTGTCCTCAACAGCGTGAGCACACGGCAGCCATGAGTGTCCAGCTCCCATGGACACAGGGTGCTGTGGCTCTTGCCATGAATAAAATCGGGGAGTTTGCTCCTTTTCAAGGAATAAAGGCAATTTGTCATCCTTAAAACAGAACTGTGTGGGGATTTTTATGGGTTCTGGAATTTAAGAGCGTGGAAAGGGCCTGGCTCATGGGGAGGAGCCGATGATGTCGCTTCGGTGGGCCTGGGCCGTGACCACCTTGGGCTGGGCCGTGGCCAGTGTGGGCTGAGGCCAACCTGAGTTTGGTGGACCGGTGACCACTTTGGGCTTGGCCGTGACCAACAGGCCACGACCACCTTTGTCTTGGCCATGAACACCTTGGACTTGGCCCTGGCCACACTGCACTTGGCCATGGCCAGCTCGGGCCGTGGCCACCTTGGCCTTGGCCAGCCTGAGTTGTGACCACCTTGTCCTAGGCCAACCTGAACCGTGACCGCCTTGGATTTGGCCATGGACAGCGTGGGCCGTGGCCAACCCAAGCCTGGCCATGGCCAAGCTGGGCCAGGAACACCTTCAAGGTGGCCATGACCCCCTTGGAGTTGGCCATGGCCAACCTGGCCCTGGCACGTGCCGAGGGCAGATCCCGATTGAGGGGCAGTGTTTCCCTTTCCTTTGTGTCACCAAGGTCACCAAGTCTGGGCAAGTCACGAGCTCCTCCCAGCCAGAGTCACAGCAGGGTCCTGTCCCAGGTGTGACAACTCACCTGGACACATCCATGGGCTCCCAAATTCCAACGGGACCACAGAGCCACCAGGAGTGCGGGGCCAGCAGCTGCCACAGGCTTAGCTGGGCAATAAAACCTTTTTTTTGTGAGTTAAAGAAGCCCCCAAAATAGCACCTGAAACCAATAAACTTCCCTTTCAGGAACTTCTGTAATTTGAAACACACTCAAGAACAAAAAAAAAAAAAAAAAAAAAAAAATCCAGAATTTTTTTTAGGTTGTTTATCAAGTAGGACTTGGGGGGGTTGTTTTTAAATCCCTTTCAGGTGGTGACTGCTGAGGAGCAAGTGGAGGGACAGGAAGGGCTGGAGGGACAAATGGGATGGAGGGCCAAGGCAGAAGGAAGGTGGGGTGGGAATTTTTAGGAGCAGATTTAAAATTACAAAATAAAAAGTGCCATTTGAAATAATAAAAGGGAAAAAATAGTGATGTTCCATAACGAAATCAAAATAATGTTAATAAATGCATTAAATAATAAAAAAAAAATAAAACAGGACACAAAGGCTAAAATAAACCCCAAAACTTCTTCAATGCCAGTGAAAACCAGCTGGGGACAAGTGCATGGAAGGTGCCCATCAGCTGGGCTTGAGCCCACAACCACATAAATGTGGGGAAAACCAAAAAAATTCCAAGGAATCCCCAAATGACTCCCAGCTGGAGCAGCTTTTGGGGTTGGGAACTCAAGGCAGAACCTGACAAAGCAAATTCATTCAAGAGCTGTATTTTGGGTGGCCTGGGCCATCTTGGATCTCCAGGACACCAAAATGGAGAGGGAAACATCAAAATGGAGAGGGAAACACCAGGTCTGGAAGGAGAATGGGTGAAAAATGGGGAAAACTGGTGATAAAGCAACAAATATCCCTTCCCAGCCCTTCTCGGGAGAACCTCAACCCCCCCGAAAGAACCAGCACTCGGGACAAATAGTTGAAATAGTTGAATAGTTTTATTCATATAAAACTCATATTAAGAACATAAAAGATTCTTAAAAACAAAACCAAAAAACAACCCCCAAAAAACAAGGCTCTTGCGATTATTTACAGCAGTATTGCACAAGTAAAGTGGCAATTACCCTGTCCAAAATTCATCAGTGCAAAACACAAGGAAGGCAGGGAAATTGCAGTCAAAAATGCTACATACGCTGGGTCCTGCGACACAATTTAGTGATTCACGTGATCCCACAGGATGGCTGCTCCAGGAAAACCTGGCTGGAGCAATCCCGGGGGGTGGAGGAGCCAAATTCCCACTGAATTTCACTAATGCTGAAGTCTTTGATGTGCCTAAATCACTCCTGGGAAGTGGGGACTTAGGCACTTGGAGCAAAAGAAAAGAAGATTAAAATCTCGCTATCCACACCACGATGGCTTTGGAAGGGGATCCAACACTTCTGGCAGGGAGGAAACCAAATCTTCACAGGAACTTAAATAAGCAGGAAATAAATATACAACATTTCTACAAGTTACAGCATTAAACAGTAGAGTGCATTAATTACACAGGGAAAAAAAAAAAAAAACAAAAAAAGGACCTACAGTATTTACCAATTCAACTCTAAAAAAGTGTAGGAAAAAAAACAGGATTTATTTTTTTATTTATTTTTAGGATTTTTTAAAGTATTTCTAAGCTGTACAAAACTTACAGGAGAGAAAGGAGAGGGAATACATTGCACACAGATATTTGGCTCAGATGATGAAAATAATATGGTGCTCTACTCTAATAAATATTTGGGTATTTACAGTTTGGTGGAAAAGAGGAGAAGCGAGAACAGGATCAATCTGGTTTCCAAGGAAAACTCTTCATCCTTTTGGTGCAACACAGAGCACAGGCTACACTTAAAAATGACCCAGAGCAGGCAGCCAACATGGCTGAAAGGAGCATAAATCCCTATTTTATATCATTCTCCTGTTTCGAGGCTTTTTCGGGGGCTTTTTCCCACTGAACCTCACAACACCACAGGAATCCTGCTTTTTGGGGGTTCCTTTTCCTATGATTTTTGGCTGGGAACTCCTCCTGTGGAGAAGGCCCTGGGAGATTTTGCCAATGCCTTGAAATTTTTTTCCTTAACATGAATCTGGTTTTTTGTCTCCATGGGAGGACAGGGTAAAGTGCTCTTTGGTGATTCTTTGGTGTACTCCAAGGGACACATTCCGGGATGCCAAAGGTTGGGAGATCCCAAAGCACCATTTCATCCACCAGCAACGATGGAACTCAACTGGGAGAAAAAAAAAAATTCTCACTGGGTTTCCCTCCACCCTCAGCTGCCGAGTTTTATCCATTTAATTTAAATTTTACCAATGGAATTCCATGGGAAATCCCTGGTGGCAGCCTACAGTAAAAAAGGGCTGGCTGGGGCAGCACAGCCACGTGGAGCCAAAGCCAGAGGCAAATCCCAAGGGATGAGGAACGGGGTCTGCCCTGGCCGAGCTCCCTCCTTATTTGAGCCGCTCGCTCTCCACCAGTGCAAAGGTTCCTCCCACAGGGCTCCAAAATGCCCTTCCCAAAACATTCCCTGCTCCTGCAACCGCTGCTCACCTTGCACTTCCCAGGAAAAAAAGGGAATAAAATTGGCAATGGAGGTTAAAACTCCCTCTGTGATCCTCTGGGAGCAGGAGGGAAGGCCCTGCTCCGACCCACCAGGCACAGCCATGCAGAGAGGTCCCACTGGGGTCTGTCCATCGTTAATTAACACTAATTATCATCCATGGCACTCAGCAGCTTCTCCCTGTGGGAAGAACCGCTCCAGGGGGGGCTTGGGATAGGGTTTTCCTTCTTTTCTTTTCCTATGGTGCTGGTGAGACCAGAAACAACCCCGTGGCTTTGGGGAGCACGTGCGCCAGCCTGAGGGATGTTTGTGCATAGATATGGGATGGCCAGAGCAGCTGATCCCCCAAAAACAACCGCCGGGAGACAACGAGAACACCCGCGGATCCACAGCTCCGGGGGAACGGGAAAGGCCCTGGCACGTGGAGCACCTGGAAGTTCTCTGGGAGGACACAGAGCAGTCAGATCCCCATGGAATGTCCCGCATGGATCTCTGCCGGGCTGGCATCCTTCCACCTGCAGCCGGGCGCTCATCCTCGTCCAGACACGGAGAGGATCCCAGGAAAACACAGTCTTGGAAACCTCTTTAGACAGCCGCGACTCACAGCAGGTCCTGCTGCCGTCACCTCCGGCTGCGGCATTTCGGGAGCTGCTCCCTGCCTCCGGAATGGTTTATTGCTGGATTACTCAGTCCCCTGCATCTGACATCAGACACTACAGAAGCATTTTCACACATTTTATAGAAAGAATTTCTTTTAAAAAAGGCAACCTGGTGGCTTGGGGTTTGGTTGGTTGGTCGGTTGTGATGGTTTGGACCCTGGAGTTCGACAGCGAAGTCTTGAAATTCAGAGTGGATCAAAAAAATAGATATAAAAACCCAAAAAACAAAAAATCAGTCAGCAGGAAATAGGCTGATTTGCATGATGCAAATGAAGTTGGATTTGGGGTAGCATTAGGTATTTACAGGTAAAAGAAGTGCTGATTAAATCCCTCTGCCCTTTTTCCAGCCTTTTTGGGGGGCAAACACCCCAGAGGCAAAGGGAGAGGCGAGGGATCCGAGTCTCTGCAAGGCAAACTCCGGTGGCTCTGCCCATCAGCTGGCTCATGTTTCCCTCTTTCCTGCCATGGGGCTCATCCCACAGGATTCCAGGAATGATGACAAAACATTATTCCACATTTTCTCTGAGACTCTTTCAGAAGAAAAAAGGCTAAAAAATGAATAAAAAGAGTGGAGAGAAACACTGAGGAAACACCACTCTGCCATAAAACGCCGCGGTGGGAATGGGATGTCCACCCTCATCCTGCCACGTGCCCTGGGAGAGAGGCAGGGTGGGAGCTCCACATCCATCCATGTGTCCGTCCTTCCCGGGCTTTCCCAGCGAGGAATTCAGTCCTGGTGGCTCGGGATGCACCCGGCGCTCACTGGAGCCTCCAGATGAGGCGGATGATGTAACGCAGCAGGCGCAGGATCACGACCTGGGGGTTTCCCACCTGGTGATCCAAGAAACCCTGAAAGAGAGGGAGAAAAACAAAATACAAAAAAGAGAAGAGAAAAACCAAACAGAGTGGTGACTTTAATTCCCAGCACTAAGCCCTCCATGCTACAAACACCTGGAAAATATTCCAGAGGCACCAAGTGAAGTGTTTAACAAAGACTGAGAATAAACCCCACAACTCTTCATGTTTTAAGTCTTCTTTGGGTTGGTGCTGCCCTCTCCCATCTATGCTGGCCTTGAACATGGATTTTGGGATCGAGTGGCACCCCTACATTGCCACCAAACAGGGATGTCACGTGCACTTGGCATGGGAATTGTGTAATGCTGATGGGAGATTTGAGACCAAGGGGCAGCCAGCCCTGCTAGGACAGGCAGGGGGGTTAAAAACCACAGGGTGAGGGAGAAAAAATTCCAAATAAACTAAAAGTATCCCTCAGTGGGGAGAGCAGCAGGTCCTCCTCCACCAGCCTGACCCCCCAATGTGGTGGAGAACACAGGAAAAGCAAATAAAAACACCCTGAGGGTTAAAGAAGGATGGAAGAGAAATGCCAAAATTAGGCTTTCTGGAATAAAGAGGTATAAAAATAATCAGAGAGTTGAAACAAGACGTTCAAGGTTGGCCATCAGGCGGAATTTCTCCATGGAAAGCGTTGTTAACCATTGGAAGGGGCTGCTCAGGGAGGGCGTGAAGTCGCCATTCCTGGAGGTGTCCAAGGAATGACTGGATGTGGCACTCAGTGACAAGGTGGGGATCGGTCACAGGCTGGACTCGTGTTTTCCAACCTCAGGGATTCTGGGATTTCCACTTTGCAGCCAGCAGAGCTTGGGGCTCGTGACAGCAGCCAAAGGATGCCTCCTTTTCCAAGAAAAGCCTTGGACCCACAAGCCTGGTTGGGGCAAGGAGTGGCTGGATGGCGAATTGCCCAATTTCCTGGTGTCTTGTCCAAGAAATGGTCCCGGAGGGAGGCCACACCCCTGGGGAACGTGACGGGGAACGCGCCAGGGAACCACCGGGACCGCGCGGCCCCGACCCGTCCGACAGCCCCGACCTGCCCAGCAGGTGCAGCTCTGGCACGGCTGCAGTTCCCCATTTCTAACCTCGGGCTGAAAGGGCAAACCCCAGAGCCAGGTGGGGCCGGCGGGCACGAGCCCTTCCACCTTCCCCTCCGGAGCTGAGACAGCTCCAGAGCAGCCAGAACGCTTCCAGAGGGAAAAGACACTTTTCCACAAAGCGCCTCAGGGATGATGATTAAACAATGGCTTAAATGCTCTGAAACCTCACCAGGTTTGGGTGCAGGGAGGCAGAATTTGTCACATGCTGACTGCACCAGGTACGAAGTGTTTTTAGGGTCACGCATGACATCCCCTGCTCGTGTCACCTGAGCAGGCAGGACGTGTCCTCTGCGTTTCGCTCCTTTTCCCGGGCCAGCCCTGGGTTGGAATGGCGGCCACAGTGCTAGGAACAGCCTCGTGCAAACCTGGGGGATGCTCCCTGCACCTCATCCTACTGCTGCCTGGGAAACAGCCCCATTCCCATTAAATTCACCTCCTTATCCACCACAGGGCTGCAGGGAGCAGCATGATGTGCCCAGAGATTCCCAGCACCAAGGAACCGGGATAACGTTGGAAGGACATTCCTGCTCCTCACAAAGTGCTCCAAGATTTAAGGCACTGCTCTGGGAGGCAGGGAGGAGATGGGAGAAGGGTGGTTGGGCACTGAAGAGGCTCCCCAGGGAATGGTCACAGCCCCAAGGCTGCCAGAGTTCAAGGAATATGAAGACAACGCTCTCAGGCACAGGGTGGGATTGCTGGGGCTGTGCAGGGCCAGGAGTTGGACTTGGATGATCCTTGTGGCTCCCTTCCAGCTCTGGACATTCCATGATACGGCACTCTGCATTTCTTCCAGCTCTTCTGGATCTGCCTGCTGCTACCAGATGCCTCCAGCTTTCTGGACAGCCTGATCCCTCCCTTTCATTGGAAAGATGTCCTTTCATCCCAAAAAGCAGCCACTTTGCGTCATAAGGGATCAGCCTGGATGGGGGAGATCGGAAGATGCGCATTTTGGATTCTGGATTCGGGATATCAGCTTATCGCCATTTTGTTGCAGGTCAGGAATGCCACAGCATTTGTGAAAAGTGGAGCAGGTGGAGATGATGTGGAAACAGCAGGATCATGGCAGCTTGACCCCCGTTTTGCAGGAAAGCCAACCCTGGGAGCAGTGAGGAAACGCTGCAGGAGAGATTTGGGAGCTGAAGAGGACAGATAAGGATCCAGCAGCCGTCGTTCCATCACCCACACTGTTCCTGGCTCCTCTTCCCACGGCTGAGCCCAAGTGGATGGGGCAGAATCCACAAGCAGGGACACGCAGCCGTCGGGAACGCTCAGCAGCCGAGTCACCTGCGAGCGCCTCTTGCTTCACCCCCTGGGCTGGGCTGCCTTGGGCTTTTCTGTGGCATTACGGCATCGATTTGGGTTGCAACACCCCAAGGTGAGTGAGTTCATGGGCTTATAAAAAACTCTTTCAAAACGGTCTTTGCAAGAGAAATAAGTTCTGGGACTGAGTCTCTTCTTTGCAGCAGTCGGGATCTGGGAGCTGGGCTGGGAATCCCACCGAACGCTTCCTTAAAAGCAACGGTGCCGAGCATTGCATCCCCTCAAACCCCCAAACTTTCCTCGCCTCTTCCTTTTACAAAGTTTCCTCGTCACCATCAGATTCAGGCCCAACCCAACACCCCTGCCCCAAAACCCTCATGCAAACCTGGTGCCCCAAACCCTGCAGCCCAAATTTCAAGGTTATTTTCGATTGATTTAAAGGTTATTTTTCATTGATTTGAGGCCACCGCCACCGCTGATTTGCCTGGTCCAGGCCGCCTCCCCACCCGCGCAGCCTTTTCTCCGTCTGAGTGAACGAAACGCTCACCGCAGAGAGAGTTTCCAGAGATGATTCAGCCTTTCCCTTTGAGAGAAATGGAAAGTGAAGAGGGGAAAGTTACCCTGCGTGGACAATAGGAGGCATTGAACTCGTCCCCGATGCGCCGCAGCTCCTGCGCGATCCAGATTTCCGGCTGCACCTCTTCGGCTGGAGAGTGGGATTGCCACCGGGAAGCTGCGTGGGATAAAACGGGAGAGTTGGAAAGCCAGGAACAAGCACAAATTTTATAGAATCTACTGCATAAAATTCTGTAGTAACCCATCAGCTCTTGCCATTTTATTCCTATTTTTTATTACCATTATATTTTAATTCTCTTAAATCCAGGTGGCGCATGTGGGGACTCTATACAATGAACAGGCTTTTTATTCCTTACTATTTCTGAATTATTATTACTATTAAGCTTTTATTTATTACAGGCTTCTCTTGGGAGTGTCTCCAAGCTTTGGTCCCTCTTAAACAGGGATAAAAGCCAAGATGCCACTCTCCAATTTCCTTCCCTCACCAAAACTCCTCTTCTCCCTCTTGTTTTCTTCCTTCAGCAGCAACTCCTTCCCTAACCTTAAAAACCCTCTGCCTGGATATTTTCATCCAATTCTCACATTTCTTCCCCAAATCATCCTCAAGTGCCCAACAAGGAAAACCAATGGGTTTGTTATAGGGAAGAGAAAGCCACAGCTGGATTTGTGTGCCGAGAACCCACACTTCCAGCAAATCCAAGTGCTGGCTTAAAAGAGAAAAGAAAGAGTTAATGTATTAATTATACTGCAGGATACCTCCATCTTAAAAAGTTATTAAATGTGTGATAAATCCTCCAAATAGCCAGGGGAAAAAAAAAGGAGACAAGACCATGTACAGTACCAGCACTACCTCATCCCCCTCCCATGAAGTGCAGGATCTGAGCAGGAATTGCAGCCTTAAGAAATAAAAAAAAAACCTCAACAAACTAAAAAAATAAAAATAAAACAACCCCACAAAGAAAAAAACGAAAAAAAAAAAAAAATTACTGCACAAAACAAAGCAGTGTTTTGGCACAACAGCTTCAGAAGAATCACAAGGGAACAGGAATGGCTTCCAATCTTCCAAATATTCAAAGGATTAGTAGGGCAGTTAAAAAAAAAAAAGAAAAAAGAAAAAAAAATTAAATAAAAGTCTGGCTCCAACCTGACTGGAAAATGTATTTCCGAGCCAAGGCAGCGCTGCTTGGCCGGAGGATGTGTTTTGTTTTCACGCTGTAGTAGCGCAGGAGCAGCGCCCGCCGCCTGCCCCGAGCGCTTCTCCGCCTCGCCGGTGAATGAACCACGCGCGGCGCTCGCGATCCTCCCTCCCTCCCTCCGCCCCGGCTCCTCCGGGAAGCCAAACGGGATTCGGCCGGGGCGGAGCGACCTTCCCAAATCCCACCGCCGCCGTCAGCAGGGCCGGCCCAGCCAGGGAAACAAAAACACGCGGCGAGCAGGGGCAGGAAGAGGCGAGGAGCGCCGGAGACGTGAGGAAAACCACGCGAGGGAGCGGCGCTGCTCCTGCTCCATCCTTTGCCCCTCGCTCCATCCTGCCTCCCGCCCGGCATCGCGCCCGCGGGGCTTCTCCGCCCGAGAGACTCGGGCTGGGCTCGGTGGCTGAGAGCGAAATCGGGCTGAGGTTTTCAGAAAGGACTTTCTGCGGCGCTGCCGAGCGGCGGCGGCGAAAGGGGCCAGTCATAACTGGTCCCCAAACCAGTCACAGGCGCTTTCGGGGGCGGGGGACACAGTCATAGCGCGAGCCAGCGCCCGCACCGAGGGTGACACGGCTGCTCCGGGCACGGCGACAATCCGGGGCCACCGGCACCCCCAGGATGCCGCGTCTGCCTCCGGTCCGTGGGACGCTCCAGCATGGAATTGCTGCAGTTCCGGCTCGGAAGGGCAAAAAAACCAACCCCAAATTGCAACTTCAGCTCCTGGGTTAGGTATCCGACCCTCCTGAAGGAAATCTTGGAGAGCTGGGAGAAAACAGCAGCGATTCCAGAACAAGAGCATCAGTATACCACCACAGATTCCCAGCTCAAGGTTTTCCCCTAAATCCAACTATTTGCACATGGAGAATCTCCCTTGAGAGCTACAGGAGGTTTATGCTGCTTCTCTCTTCATGGGAATACACACCGGGATCAAATCAGCACTGGGAAAACCCATTTCCAGAGCACCTGCTCCAGACAGATTCCCAAAATCCGCATGCAAACAAACACATGCCTTCAGACCGAAAATCCGATGGAAAGAAAGGAACCTCTCCCACGGAGAGACATGAAATATCAGGCGCAGAGTCACCCACCCCCTCCACAAAGGGTAAGTTTGTCATGGGTGACTTACACTCCCAGCTGGGAATTCCCCATCCCTGCCAACTTCTTCCCCCAAAAGCAGGATCAGCCTCTTCCTCTGGCACAACCAAAACAACTCACCCCTGCTCCTCTCCTTCCCATCCCCAAAAGCATCTTCCTGGATATGCCAGGCTGGCACTGCAACCCTTGCTCCCTCCCATCCCACAACATCCCCCTCGCTGCTTTTGTCTTGTTTCCCAAAAAAAGGGCTTTGGAGGCAGCTGGATATGCCCCCTGAACTGTGAGAAAGGCAGGAGAGCCCAAAGCATCACTTCCCAAAACATCCACACCAACAGCTCTTCCTTAAACAAGCCAAGGCATTCCCAAGGGCTGCCTCCACCTCTTTTCGCCCTCATGGAAACCTTTGGGGAAGGTTTTGAGGGATTTAGAGAGGGAATTTTGAGGCAGAGCATGAGTTTGCCATGCTGGAGCAGCCTTGGAGCAGTTCCTCGCTGCGCATGAGAGAGGCCAGGAGCATCCGCAGCTCCTGCTCGCAGGAAACGCCTGTTTATTTTAACAATAATAATAATAATAATTATTATTATTGCTTATGCTTCCGAGAGAAACTCTCCACCTTGCAGCCTCCGCTCACAACAGATAAAATCAGTGGGTATAAGCACAACAAAAATATCCTCTTTGCTTCCTTCCCAAGGGACTGACCCACTTCCATGCGGAAAACTTCACAGCACGCATCCAGCTGGACACTGCCAAGGCACAGGGATTGAGGAGGAGGTGTACAGGGCAAAGCCATGGATATTTCCCAAGGAGAGCTGCGTGGAAAGTCACAGCCTGGGAACTGCAGGCCTGGATGGGGATAGAACAGCTCTGTAGCTCCATGTTCCTATCTTAATCCGTTCGGGAGTATCCAGGGGTCCCAGTTAAACAGCACCAAGGATTTTCCATTTGCTTATAGTTGTTTAGGATGATGCCCCTAGCAACACTCACAGAGCCAACGCTCCAATAAAACAGCTGATGAGAGCACAGGAATTTGGGAAAAAAAGAAAAAAAATCAGGGAAAACTTCAATTTCTTCCTGGAAAAAAGGAACCGAAGCCTCAGCTCTCCCAGCAAGGAATTCCGGGAGCATCCCTGCCTGGCCGTGCCAGGGCAAAGTTGTGAAACTTGAATTAAGCTGTAATTACTGCAATAATGTCACAAAATCTTTCCTAAGGGCACGTTACAGCCAGAGCCACAGCCCGGAGCTGGGAGGGAGCAACAACACCGCCAACCAAAAAAGATGATGTTTAGATCCCAGAAAGCTTGGACTTAGTGATTGTTATCCCCATGCCTCGATCCCACCGTGCCCTGGTGGAAGCTAAAAGGTGGAAAGTTCGAAGGTTTCCTCCAATTAGAGGGAATTCATCGGGAGAAGGGAATGCTGGACACGAAGGCAGCTCCCGCGGGCAGGTTTTCCCTGCTGGAGAGGCTTCACCTGGCAAAGCCACTCGTAAACACGCCCCCACCCGCCTCCAGGCCGCTTCCCAGCGGGATTTCGGGATGCATGACCCCAGCACCTCCGCCACTGAGCGATGAGAGCCGGCAGCGACGCACGAGCCAGGAGCCACTTGCTTGGCAAAACAGCCTTGGACGAGCGAGCCCTGAGTAGGAAGCTGGACTCAACAACTCCGTCCCCTCCTCCCCTGGCAGCGACTGACCGAGCCCGGAAAAGAATAAACATCATAGTAATAAAAACCCCGGCGCTGGACGCGCGGGAGTTCCCCGGCGCTGTGTTTGCTCGGCGGGCCCGGCCAGCTTCCACAAATCCCAGGGCGCCGGGAGAGCCTCCAGCCCGCGGCACGGCCGGCTCGGGTGCTCCCAAAATCCACAGGGTGGGATGCGAGAGGTGCTGCTGCAGGTGCCTCGCACGGCTCCCTGCGTTTTCCATCATCCCAAGGAAAGCCGAGGCAAAGAGCAGGACCTCTCATGCACCTACAAATCCCTGGCACTGTGCGCTCACAGCTTTGCACGCCCCTCCTGCATTCACACCTGTACACAAACCCCCGGCACTTCACACACCCCCACGAGAATCCGTGTTTTCCACGGTTCTGAGGAAAGCCGAGCTAGGTGAGGAGGGGAAGGCGAGGAAAGCCAAGCCAGGTGAGGGGTGGGAATACCACCGCTGCACTTTCAACCTACCCTTGCACTGTGTATTCACCCTTTACGTATCTCCCCCAGCACTTCACTCTCACACCTTCACACACCCCCACGAGAACTCGTGTTTTCCATGGATCGGAGGAAAGCCAAGCCAGGTGAGGAGGGGGAGCGAGGGCAGCCACGCCAGGTAAGGAGGGGGAGGCGAGGGAAGCCGAGCCCGGCGAGCAGGGGAGGCGAGGAGGAGGATGGGGAGCCGCGCCCCAGAGCTTACCCATGGCGCTGAGGCAGTGGCTGAGCGCCTGGCAGGGCGGGCTGGGGGTCTGCGTGGCCTTGTCGCAGCCCAGGGGCGCGGGGCTGCGCTCGGCGTCGAACGAGAAGTACCCGCTGGAGGAGCGCGGCAGCAGCGGCGACCTCCGCACGAAGATGAAGAGCGGCGAGCGGGTGGCGAAGGGGCCGGGGCTGGCGGGCGGGCCCCGCGCCGCGGCGGCCGCGGA
>VWPU01009734.1:15119-25816 GCA_013398955.1 Callaeas wilsoni | reverse complement strand
GTGTAGAAATGTGAAATTTCCTTTTGTAAGCAGGTCATAAATAGCACCCAGCTGTGGTGTAGCTGTGTAACACAGGGGCAGCAACCTGGACTAGCAGATGAAATGTGGGATTTCTTGGCTTCCATACTGTTTCCTACTTTTGGTAGGTAATGGGAAACAGGCAAGGAATAGCCAGTGATTCAGGTGATAAAAAGCTGGTGTTCAGGAGCAGATGATAGCAGCAGTTGTCTTGGCTGATTGGCTGTGCTCCTTTCCCAAAATCCTGCAGTCTGGAGCGTGCTGGGAGCCGGGTGGGTTGGAGTGGCAGCGTGCCAGCTGGTGCTGGGGTAACGATCAGGTTGCCCTGGCGCACTGGAGACAGATGGGCCCCAGCATTTCCCTGCACGCTCGGTTTCCAGCCTGACACAATGTTTGGGTAGAGCTGGAACGCTGGGATTGCACCTTCACCCAGGGAGGGCAAGGGTTCCTTACTCTGCACAGCACTTTCTACTACACGGAGGGGGGGTTGCTTGGCTGCCATATGGAAGGACCGAATTTCCCTGGAGATTTTGACGTTCGGCAGCGTGTGGGTGTTAGGAGGCTTTGGGAGGTGGAGGAGGATGGGGTTGGAATAATGTCCTTTGAATCAGAGCTGTTTTGATCTGCTAGAAAGAAGCTGGCTGCTGTAAAAGGAGGGGAGAAATCCTCAAACGTTGGACTGCTCTAGGATTTTGTGCAGAGAGGAAGGATGGAGCAGGAGCTGTTTAAGAATTGATCCTGGTCTGAGTGGGGTGGAAACCCACATGTGAGTGTGGGGTCACTGCACCGACACGCTGCACACACGTGCTCAACAGCCATACCTTGAAAATGGAAAGGGACTCTTGCTTCAGTGGGCTCCAGCCCAAGGCATGGGTTTGGTGACCTGTGTGATAACTTGGAGAGTAAATTCCAAGTGATTTATCCCTCTTCTGATCTCTATTGAACTCCGACTGCTCATGTCTGTTGCTGTCAAGTGGCTGCTTCCGTGTTTTACGAGCGAGGTGGAAGCTACTGACCTGCTTTGCCTCCTCTGAAAGGCAAGTGATCGTTCTCCCTGAGATGGCAAGGGCAGTATTTCTGGATGTGCTTGGACTAAATTTACCGTAGGGAACTGAGAAGTGTAGATGGTGACGACTGCTGGAAGGGAAAGCGTGTATTTACTGCTCGGTGGCAATAGATTTATAGACAGATAGTTTGGTTTATAGATAAATATTGTTGCCTCTATTTCTGTAGCCATAAGCAGTAGATTTTAAAGCCTAAACTTTGCTATAATCTAGGGACCTTTTTCCATTTTTTTTCCCTATCCCATCTGCCGAGTTCTTCACTGGCGGCTGAGGCGTCACGTGGCGCCAGGAGAGCCAAGAGAAGTGACGCATCCCGGTATCCCATGGTAACTCTCCTTTTCCTTCGTTTTTAGCTCGTTTGCTTCGCTCCCAGATAGAATAACCTGCCTGGGGGATTAGATTGGCTCTGCTCACACACAGGTGAAGGTGAGCTGGCAGGGTTTTCACTGCTGAAGAGGGTTTGCACTCGGTGACTCGAATTGCCCTCTGAAAGGGAAGCGAAGAGCACAACAAAACACAAGGCAGCAACCCCCGCTCCAAACCAGCACCAGCCCCCACCAAGCCCAGAAATCTCCAAGTTCCACCCAAACTTCTCAACATGCAGGAAGCATCGGTGGGAGTTTACTCTTTGTTTGCCATTCAGGATATTGAGGCTTGTCTGAGAAGTTTCTGCAAAGCACGGTAGATACCCTGCGAGCGGAGGTACAGTTCTCACCAACGCTAAATTTGCAATTCAGGTCTTGCAGTTCACACGGGTTTTGCTGCTGGAAACTCGGTTAGGTGAGGCTTGCACTTTTTCCCCCCCCCCTTTCTTCACCACCCCCATCAGTTGTTTTTAACCTCTGGTTGCTGTATGCAGTTACTGCCTGCATTTTTGTTAGAAATATCCTACTTATCCCCTAAGAAAAGCTCATGGTTTTGCATTCAGATACGCTGATATTTTTTAGAATTCGGATTATTTTTTGAAAAACGGATCTTTTAATTATAGAATCATAAAATGGCTTGAGTTGGAAGAGACCTTAAAGCCCATCCAGTGCCACCCCTGCCATGGGCAGGGACACCTTCCACTGTCCCAGGCTGCTCCAAGCCCCGTCCAGCCTGGCCTTGGACACTTCCAGGGATCCAGGGGCAGCCACAGCTTCTCTGGGCAGCCTCTGCCAGGGCCTCCCCACCTTCCCAGGGAACAATTAATTGAAAGCCATTTTCTCCTCTGTGTCTGTATATCCACTGTAAGTTTATTGTGTTAAACCAGGCATGGTGTTACTCGCTCAGCCTGAAACTCAAGGCTGCAAGTGGAGTAGCTCCTCACCAGGTGTAAACAGTGAGTAGAGCCCTTGCAGTGGGAGACCTCAAACCTGTTCTTACATCCTGTTTCCAAGCTCTTCTGTGCCTGTTTTCTGTGTGCACTGAAGCACAGCTAAAGCAATGTGTGTCTGGTTTAACTCTGCCCTGCCAATTGGATTTTTGCTTTAGGGCAGAGCTTTCACAAACCCAATTTATCCTCAGAGAGGAAGAAAAAAAATTGGTTTTGCTCACACATAGTCCCCGCGTAGTGGAGGAGTCGGTGGTGAAGTTTTTCAGTGTGGCAGGATTTGCATTTGCTGTTGCCACAGCTACAAGTGAGCTCACAGCATTTCGGTCCCTCAGCCGGGGACGGGCAGGAGTTTTCAGAGTGAAGGCACCAGTGCACCGAGCTGACTCATTCTGGTGTGTCCGAGGGCTGGGGAATCACTTCTTGAATGGGAGAGGATGCTGTGGAGTGCGGGGGAGGAGGCAGGAGATGTAGTCTGAGCAGTTTGGGGCTGCCTGGATTTGGGGCATGAGCTGGGTGATGTGTGCTGGGAACAGGCTGCTGAGCCATCACCTGATGCACAACATCCCTGCGGGCATCTGGATGTTGGGAAGCATCCCAGGACTTCTCTGATGTGCTTCCTCTGGCTTTGCTCCAAGCAGGTATTTAGTACAAATCTCTGTTCTCGTCCTAACGGGACTGAATTCCCTTCTGTTCCGTTTCAGTTCCAGGCAGTCCATCGTGCTGCCCTGGGTTTGCATGGGGACTGCTGCTGCCTGGGTAAATCCAAACAATAGTCTGCTTGTGGCAGCTGAAAGTGGTGCTGGAAAAAAATCTCTCTTCTGTAATTGCAGGAAAAAAACAAGCCTGTGTGCAGTAGCAAGCAGCAAGACTCTATTAAGTCATACTTTTAATTTTTTTCCCTGCGTCTTCTGCAGAGTCTGTGATGATTTAAGCATAAATTGCTTCAGAAAAGTCCTTGGCCTGTTATTTAGTTACTGATTGCCTGCATGGCAGGGGGTTGGAAGGTTAAGGTCCCTTCCAACCCAAACCATTCCATGATTCTGCAGTGTGGGTGGATATCAGAGGATGGTTACCCTGTATCCAGAGATTTGCCATTGTAACCACTGTAAGTAAGTGTGGAGTATTTAACAAGGACATAGTTGGACATCTTCCTTCATCTAGGTGAGATATAAAAACTTTGAGCTGTCTTGCTGTCTGGTTTCTTCCTTTTCCCTACAAAATCCTGGCTGGCTGGTGCCTTTCACCTCCAGAATTCCCTGCTGCTCTTCTTGTCAGTGTTTCATAAGCTGCCTGCAATGGCCTTTCCCTGCTGATTCTTACCTTGGCATGGTTAACAAGAAGCTATTTCCCCTATGTTATCATATGCAAAGTACTACTGTGACACTGCTAAAAAGTCTTAGACCTGTGGCGTGAGACAGAGGCTGCAGGGACAGAAAAGGGAGATGGGAGAGAACTGTGGTATGTGGCCTGCTCAATTAATCCAGAGATCTGAAATTAAAGAGAGGAACTGAATCAGAAGTGGTGTGAGCAGTGTGTGACACTTTTTTTCCCCAACAAACAGCTGTAACTTGTCACACAGGTGGCTTCACTGGCGTCCTGTCTATCGACCTGGGCTCATTTAAAGATTTCATTATTGCACTTGGTTGGTGCTGTTGAGGTTTTGAATTTCTATGTTTGAAAGTGCTTTCGTATTGATGATGTGCTTAAGGGGTTTTTTTTGGTGTGTTGGAGGCCTTTTTCTGCTGCGGCTTCGTATTTTTGGAGCTACGGGTGTGTAGGTTTATGGATTAAAAAAAAAACAAGGGAGAGGGAGAACCTTCCAAACAAAGCCCGACTGTGACCTCAGTAATCAAACTGCAGCTCTGAGACAGAGGGAGGACAAGGGTTTCAGGCAGCACAGATACAGAGTGAGGTCTCCAGAGGATGTCTTTGGAAAGGCAGGAGGGATGATGTCCCCAGAGAACAGTGCCTTTTCTGAGCTGTAGGTCGAGGGTAGGGGCATCTCCAGGCTCCACTCTGCCTTTGTGGGCACCCTGGAACAGACTGGGAATGGGGGAATTCAGCTTATATTTGACAAAAAAATGCCAGGTCCCGTGGGAGGTGGAACAAAACGAGCAGCAGATCAAACTGACCACCAGAGGTAGAGGAAGGTGCATTTTTGGGCTTATGGGAGTCCCATCGGTGTGTGGTGAGCTTGTAGGGTGGACAGGGAAGCTAGATAGCTAAATTAGGGATTTGTTCCTTGGGTTGATGACAATCTGGAAGAAGACTGTAGGCTGTCATACAGCCAAGAGTGCCAGAATTGTGAGACACAGGAATACTGCTTTTCACTGCTTTTTTTGGACGAAGCTGGCCAAGGAATAAAGGTCAGAATTACTGGGGAAAGCCTTTTGGCACCAGCACGGTGCTGTCTGCAAGTGAAGTTTATCCCTGCAGGCAGCTGCTCGCCCCAGGAACTGGCCGATTTTGGCTTTTGTTGTTTGGTTGTTTGTTTATTCTTCTCTTAGTAACTCTCCAAAGCACACCGCAGGGTGTCTGCTTGCACCTAAGGGATCACCTTTGTGGGCAGGAGAATGAAGAAGAGCACAGCTGCTCTCCTGGAGATCTGCATTTGTGCTTCTGCCTCGAGATTTTGGGCTGGTCATGGTCCCTGTGCCACTGTGATGAGCTTCTGCAGGTGACACCAGCTGCACAGAGTCTGGCCTGAGCTGCTGCTCTCGCTCTTGTCCACAAGGATTTTATGGTGGAAGCCAAAGGAGTGGGTCTGGGCACAAAAATTATTGTGGAACCATGACCGTGTATCTGGTTGGGATGCATAAAGATGCAGTTAAGGCTCGAGAGAAATGTTTTGAACACTTCTGGAGAGTTTGGATGGATGAAACAGCTCTGCAGGATCCAGCAGAGCCTGGGGAAGAGCTTACACAGAGTTATTGGCACAAGGTATTCCTGTGTTCCTTGAGTTCCTTTCGCTGTGAAAAGGCGAATTAAAAAGGGATTTCTGCTGCCCAGTGGGTTCTGTGGAGGTGTTTTTATTGGACAGTGTTGTTTCCCATGGGAATCTATGTCCCTTCCTTTCTAAGAGGTTTGTTTTCATCCGACATCGTGGTGGAATTTAATGCTTCCAGTACAAGAAGCTGAGCAGAGGTTTAAAAATAAAAATACCCCCTTACCCCCCAGATCTCAGAATGACTTTTGAACCAGGACAGGCAGGAGAGAATCCCTGTGTGGATTGTTTGCTCTCTTGGGTTTTGATCTTGTTTTTTTTATTGGCCCTAAAAATGTCCAGAAGTTAAAATTAGAATAACAAACATTTACAAGGATATTTTTTAATGGTCATCTTTCATTTAGCACTGAAAGCCCTGGAAATCCTGGTCCATTTTGGGATGCTGAAGACGAAGTGAGTTTTATCCTGTTTTATTTTAGAGCTGCATGATGGATGTGGAAGCTTGAATTTTCCTTTATTTAGTGGTGTAGCAAAAACAGTCTTTTGCTGTATTAACAAAGGGTCACATTCATAACAACAAGAGCAACTAAGCAAGGGCAGTGACTTAGAGGGGGAATATCTTGGTATTGCAAGCGTTTAATGAATAATGTCAGTCTTTTGTGCCAAAATCTTCTTGAATTTGTAACATATTGATCACACAGAGTCCTGCAGCCTTTCTTAGGCAGGAGAGAGGGCTGCTGTGCCCACCTCTGTCACACTGTCCTGTTGCACGGTGTATTTGGGGAAGGAACACTGTTCCTTTTGTCTCCAGATGAATGATCCTAAGCTCTCTCGGGGTTCCTGCTGGGTGAGTCTGTAATGAACACGCTGGCTGTGCTGTGTTGGTTTTATGCTTGGCCATCATTCATGCCCTCGGTGTGAGCGTAAAGATGTTCCCTGCGCTTCAGTTCCTGCTTTTTTTGATTCAGGACCACTCCGAAAATGCATCTTGGGTGCCTCAGGTGATACCCAGGCTCCAGATCTGCTTGTTTGGGGCAGGATGGAGTCCTGGCTGCCTCTGGACTGATGTGCTATTTCCATATGTAATTTTTTCTCTTTGTGTGTGTTGGCCTGTACTTTTATTTCTCCAGTTCCCTGAAACTTGAGCCAACTGTTCCTTATTCTGCCAGCGGCATCCCAGGCTCCTTGGGGTGGATCTCACAGCAGTGTGCTGGGCATGCAGCATCCCTGATTCCCCATTTCTTTGGTTGGTTCTGGGTTTCAATGCCATGTACAACCTGCTGGCACCTTCCAGCTGTGACTCTCGTAGAGGAGCCACTGTCCTCGAGCAGGGTGACACAGAGGCAGGGCTGGTGATGCTTTGTTGGCAGTGAGAAGCTGAGTTGGGCTGTAATTAGCAGCCTCTCTTTTCCCTTGCAAGCCCAGAGTAGTTCTTTCTGCGTTTAGTTGGTTCTGCTTTATGGGGTTTAATTCGGTGGGAAACAGGAGCTTACGCTGCCCAAGAGAAAAGTGCTGTATAAATGGGGTTTGTTGTGTGCCCTGAGTGCCACCAGTGTAATGCAAGTCCTCAGCCTCCCCAGGAGGAGCTGCTTTGATGTTTGGAGGTGCTGGTCTAATCTACATGATCACAGCTGCAGGAATTTTAAAGACAAAACCGTGAGCTGAGAATCTGGGTAAATCCAAACAATAGCCTGCTTGTGGCAGCTGAAAGTGGTGCTGGAATCCTGGAAAGTGTGCAGATCTTTCCTGGTCCTGGAAAGTGTGCAGATCTTTCCAGGGAATATCTGTTGTTGCTGGGCTGCCTCTTTGTGCACCTGTTTGTGGAATCCCAGAACAGTTGGGGTTGCAAGGGACCTTAAAGCCCCTCCAGTGCCACCCCCTGCCATGGGCAGGGACACCTTCCACTGTCCCAGGTTGCTCCAAGCCCTGTCCAGCCTGGCCTTGGACACTGCCAGGGATCCAGGGGCAGCCACAGCTTCTCTGGGCACCCTGTGCCAGGGCCTCCCCACCCTCCCAGGGAACAATTCCACCCCAATATCCCATCTATCCCTGCCCTCTGGCAGTGGGAAGCCATTCCCCCTTGTCCTGACGCTCCCGGCCCTTGGAAAAAGTCTCTCTCCATCTTTCTTGTAGCTCCTTCACGTCCTGGAAGGCCACAATGAGGTCACCCCAAAGCTTCTCCTCTCCAGGCTGAACAATCCCAGCTCTCCCAGCCTTTCCTCCCAGCCGAGCTGCTCCATCCCTCTGCTCATCCTGGTGCCTCCTCTGGGCTCTCTCCAGCAGCTCCAGGTCCCTCCTGTGCTAGGCCCCAGGGCTGGGGCAGCTCTGCAGGTGGGGTCTCACCTGAGCCCAGGGGCAGAGGGGCAGAATCCCCCCCTCCCCTGCGGCCCACGCTGGGGGCTCAGCCCAGGGCACGGGGGGGTTCTGGGTCCCAGCTCTCACCCACAGCCCCCCCAGGTCCTTCTCCAGGGCTGCTCTCAGACACTTCCCTGCCCAACCTTTTGCATTACACTAGAGTCCAGCTTGGTAGCTGCAAGTGGAACAGTCCCTACAAACCTTCCCAAGCTCCAGGATGAAACAAGGTATGGCTTAGAGCAATAGACTGTGCCAGAAAATGCATCTGCTTGGGGCAGAGACCAGCTGACCCCAAAAGTCTCTTGTAACCTGGGGCATCTGGGCTAACACTGGGAGAACACCCATGGCGAGAAACCAGAACCATGGATGGCCTTAAATCCTTGTGAACCAATGCTTGCAGGGAGTCAGTTTAAAACTGTAGTGATGCCTTTTTTTTTGCTCCGTGAAGAGACTTTGAGTGCCCTGGCCCCAGCTGTGCCAGCTGCCACCGCAGCGGAGCCCAGCTGGGCTCTCCCTGTCCTTGCTCAGCCCCCAGTGTGCTCAGTGTAAGTGCAAAGAGAGGAGAAGGAGGAGGAGGTGTGCTAAACTGAGAACCAGGCAAGGCAAATGCGCTGACAGTTACAGAGAAACATGTTTTATCGGGAGCTTTTGGACAAAAACCTGGATTTTGCATGGAGTCTTCCCTGTCCCTCCTTTTTAGGGTGAAATATTGACAGGTAAGATCAGTTTTGTACTTCCCTCTGTCGCTGGTGACTCGCACTTTGCCTCTTTTTGCCAGACCACCTCCAGCTGTGGGAATGGGGAATGTAGGAGAGTTAAAGAAATTACAACTTTAATATATCTCTGGACCTTAAAATTAAAAAACATTAGTATTTCTGTTGTTTTACACCAGCAAGAAGTAGGTATCTGCTAAGTTAATGAAGATTTTAGCTTGAGAACCTAAATGATATCCATGTCTGACTGTTCTTGCTTTGTTATAACAGAGAATAATCATCCTCTGGTTTTTAGAGGTGTAACAGAGCATTTGTGGAGCTGAGGGCTTTTTTAAAGCATTCATCCCAATAGTGATGTTTGAGAGAAAAAAAAGGGCAAAAGGGAGGCGAAACTCGAGGGAGATGGAGACTGTAAGGGATCTTTGTGGAATGTGAGTGACAAAACAGCTCCTGGCTGGTCTGTTCTCTGACCCCGGTGTCACACTGAGAAAGCAGAATTAAACCCAAACCACAGCCAAGGCTGGGAACTGAACCTGGACCTCGAGAGTGAGCTAGGGCACGTGTCAGTTGTTCCTGCTGAGCTGGGGTGTGACCCCTCAGCGCTGTGGCATTGTGGGACTGTGCCTTAGGGCCGAGGGGCTGCTTCTGAATTCCTGTGGGTATCATAAATGATATCCACGGTGTGAGAGTGAGCTGCCAGAAGGACCCCAGGATCACAGCCTGGCTGAGCTTGGCAGGGACCTCTGGAAGGTCACCTTGTCAAGCAGGGTCACCCAGAGCTGCTGCTTGTCCAGGGCCATTTCCATTTGCCAGACTCTCTCCAGTGTGTCTTTCCTGTGGATGCTGAAATGCTGTTAGCAGGGAAATTTTCTCTTCTTGCATTCATTCTGTGAGAACTTTTCCTTTGCTGTGTAAGCTATGTAAACAATAGACAGGGTTTTTGTAAATAGCATTCATATCTGGTATCTTCTGACCTTGTGTACATTATATTAGGAAAAAACATTTCTGAGTGGGTGTCTGAGACTTAGACCAATCACCCTAGGAGAAGCGTGAGCACTGTTCAATTGCTTTATGGCACTAGAATATATAAATGGTATTGTAAATTTAATAAATAATTCATTCCTCGCTCTGGACTCCTGCCTCGCTGCATCTCTAAACCCCTGCTTGAAAGCCCCCATCTTTCCCACTAAGGAGTGCAGAACTGGACCCGGCACGTTGGGAATGGTGTCACCAGTGCTGAGTGGAGCGGAAGGGTCACTCCTGTGACGCAGCCCAGGATGCTGGTGGCTTTTTTTGCTGAGAGGGTGCATTGCTGGCTCCTTGGAGCTTGTTGTCATCCAGACCCACAGGTCCTGCTTGGCAGAGCTGTTCCCAGTCCGTCAGCTCCCAGCCTGTGCTGGCTCCTGGGGCCACTCTCGCCCAGGCGAAGGAAGGACTCTGCCCCTCCTTTGTTTGAACACCGTGAGGCTCCTGCCTGCCCTTTGCTCCGGCCTTTTAGAGTTCATCCAAGTGGCAGTGTGACCCTCTGGTGTACTGGCCGCTTACCCCGGTTACTGTGTCACCAGCAAAGTGCTGACAGCACACTCTGTGCATCCTCCAGGTCATTAAAAGAGGTTGAACAATTTCAGCTCTCATATCAACCCATGGGAAGTGTCTGCCTCCAACTGGACTTTGCACCACTGACCTGTCCCTGCTGGGCCTGGTCATTTGGCCAGTTTTCCAGCCACCTCCCTGCCCTCCTGGCTGCTCCATACTTTGCCAGCTCATCTGAGGGTGTGAGAAGAGCCAGTGTTGAAAGTCTTGCCAAAGCCAAGACAGACAACATCCTCTGCACTCCATCCACCGATCTGGTTTCATCCTGGGAGGAGGTCAGGCCGGTGAAGCAGGATTTTTTCCCTTCATGTGTCCATGCTGACTACCCCTGATCACCCTCTTGTCCTTCAGGTGACTGGAAATGGTTTCCAAAGCTCATCAAGTGTGGCCTCACAGTGACAGCAGGCAGCTCCCTCAGCACTCGTGGGTCCATCCCACCGGGTCCCACGGGATGAACGATGTCCAGCCTCCTGTTCCCTAACCTGATCCTCTTCCACTAAGGATAAGTCTTCCTTGTCTGGATTTCCCCTGGGCCCCCAGAGGCCTGCAGTTCCTGAAGGCTGGCCTCGCTAGCACCCTTCACATCCCTTGCCAGGTTCAATTCCAGGTGTGTTTTGGCTCTCTTAGCCCCATCACTGTTCCCAGATTCCTCCTGGATCACCTGCCCTTGTAGGATCGGTGTTCCCAGATTCCTC
>VWPU01009734.1:0-15081 GCA_013398955.1 Callaeas wilsoni | reverse complement strand
CTGGATCACCTGCCCCTGCAGGATCAGTGTTCCCAGATTCCTCCTGGATCACCTGCCCCTGCAGGATCGATGTTCCCAGATTCCTCCTGGATCACCTGCCTGTGTAGGATCAGTGTTCCCAGATTCCTCCTGGATCACCTGCCCCTGCAGGATCAGTATTCCCAGATTCCTCCTGGATCACCTGCCCCTGCACAGTGAGTGTTCCCAGATTCCTCCTGGATCACCTGCCCCTGCCCTGCACTTTGCACTTGGCTCTGATCAGGAGCTCCGTGCTCTTCCATGGGCGCCTCCGGCCCCCTGAGCTTGATCAGCTGCGTGTTGGGATGGAGTGTCCTTCAGCCTGGAGCAGGTGATCCTTTCTATCAACCAGCTCTTTTGGGTCCCTTTTCTCTCCAAGCCCATGGGATTCTTCAGGCACACCCCTGAAGATGATGCCAAAGTCTGTTCTCCTCCAGTCCAGGGCTGTGATGAAGCTTTTCCCCTCAGCTCCTTCCTGTGAGGGTTCTGAACTCCATGGTCAGTGCAGCCAGAGGTGCCCAGACCTTTGCCTCCCTGTCTGTAAGGATGAGATCCTCTCCCATGGACACCTTCCACTACCCCAGGCTGCTCCAAACCCCGTCCAGCCTGCCCTTGGACACTTCCAGGGATCCAGGGGCAGCCACAGCTTCTCTGGACAATGGCCCGTGGAACCCTGCAGGCCCTCCCATGCCTGCGTGCCCACCCCGGTGCAGGGGTGCAGGTGGCTTTCCTGGCGTTTATTTGGATGTGCAGCCGTGTGTGTGAGCTCCAGGCTGGCAGCAGAAATAGCACAGCTCCTGGCAAAACCCCGGGATATGTGAGAACCTCCCTCTTACTGGATGGATGCAATATTTCTCTTGGATCGTTCAGCCTGGCTGTGGTGTCCGTGTAGCTTTAGGAAAAGAAAGGCTTTATTTCTGTCTGATATTCTCCCCTACTTGCGTGTTTCCTGATGTATCCAGTCTCTCCAGAAGGGCTGTGCTTCTCCCTCCTTCTCCTCTGCCTATTTATATCCGCCGTGACGTTGCAGGAGTGTTTGCTTTGGAAGAAATCTCTCCGTCGGAGCCAAACCGAAAGCAAACCTGCGGGAGAAAGCATTCCTTTCTTCTCCTCCTGGGGAGAAGGGAGGCCTGGAGAGCCGTAGGAAATGATCACCTGGGAAGGACAGGAAGCCTGGGAAGGTAAAGGCCTTTTTCTGTTTGACTAATGCAGTGACAAACACCCCCGAAACCCGTGAACTTCTCATTCTGGGGGGCGGAGGTGTGAAACTCTGGGGTGGTTTTTAGAGAGGAGCTGTGAAATGAGTTGCTGAAAGCCTCCAGGACAATGGCTCTTTAATAATCCAGCAAGAATTGTCTCACCAGCTGCTTGCATGCACAGCATCATAGCTCAGGGATTGCTGTCCCCCCTCATCAGGTGATGCACAGGGGCTTTTCCTTCTCTCCTCGCTCCCCAAATATTGTGATTGCACTGTGGAACTGATTTCCTTACAGTAAAACTGAATTTCACCTCATCTGTAGCTTTCTGAGCCCTTCAGAGCCCTGTCTCTGAAACTTCCCAAGCCTTTCTATTTTTATTGTGCTTAGTCTGAATCTAAAATAAGGAGTTTGGCCGATAATTTTATAAAGGTGTGAACTGAATAGTCTGTATTGTGTTTGCAGGGTAGTTTGCAAAATAAGAGCATGTACTTTTGGTTAAGGCCAGGTTTTCTCACGTCTGAAGCTGCATTTGCTACTTTTTGCTGCTTGTGAGCTGCAGAAGACACTGAAAGTAACACTCGAAGGTTTGGAATTGCTCGGTATGAAGCTGAGCATGTTTGAGCCCCGGGTTTTTGCAGAAGTGCCAGTCCCTGAGCAAATGTACCATTCCAGCACAAATAAACAGCCAAGAAAGCAAGTCTGCCTCTCTAGAAAGTTTAAGTGTTTACCTTCACTGTTTTACTCCCTCTTAGATATTTTTAACTCCTAACCAAACTGCATTTTTTGTGACCTGTAATTGCAGGGGTAAAACCTGGGCCAGTGATTTTTAGGAAACACAACAGACAGTGGTATTTCTGTGGAAATGTTCTGGATTGGAGCTCTTTGGTGTGGATGGGGAAGAAATGGAGCTATTCTTGCTCTAGGAAGTCGTGGGTGCAGCACAATAATACCTAAGTAAGGTCAACCTTGCGGAGTAGTTACAGATCCTTAAAAAATAACAGGGATTTCTTTGATGGAGAGCATGGGAGGGATGGTGATGTCCACAATTTGAGATACACACCTACCCCACTTGACTCCTGTGGAATCAGCTCTGTGATAACCTTGGGTAATCCACTGGGAATAAGCAGGAGGCAGCGAGGTATCACAGAATCATGGAATGGTTTGGGTTGGAAAGGGGCCTTAAAGCCCATCCAGTGCCACCCCTGCCATGGGCAGGGACACCTTCCACTGTCCCAGGTTGCTCCAAGCCCCATCCAGCCTGGCCTTGGACACTGCCAGGGATCCAGGGGCAGCCACAGCTTCTCTGGGCACCCTGTGCCAGGGCCTCCCCACCCTCCCAGGGAACAATTCCTTCCCAATATCCCATCCATCCCTGCTCTCTGGCAGTGGGAAGCCATTCCCTGTGTCTTGTCCCTCCATCCCTTGTCCCCAGTCCCTCTCCAGCGCTCCTGGAGCCCCTTTAGGCACTGGAAGGGCTCTGAGGTCTCCCTGGAGCCTTCTCCTCTCCAGGTGAACACCCCCTGCTCTCCCTGGCTCCAGAGCAGAGGGGCTCCAGCCCTGGGAGCACCTCCATGGCCTCCTCTGGACCTGCTCCAGCAGCTCCACGTCCTTCTGCTGTTGGTATCAAGCAGAGTGAGTCCCCTTGTCTGTGCTCCTGGAGAGGGGTTTGGGACGTTTTGGGGATTGAAAACACCAGCGTAATCTGTGTGTTGTGAGTGGTGTCAGGAACAGAACTGCATGCGCCAGGGCTGTAAATGCCAGCCAAAATATGCATGATGAATGCCAGGGGAAAGGTATCTGGCCATGGCTTGATTTAGCTGCTCTGTGTAGGCTACAGCATAATATGTTTGTGTTGTAAATATAAGTTTAGTTTAATTAGTGCTTGATGAAGCCCAGACAGAGCAGGGTGCCCAGAGAAGCTGTGGCTGGCCTTGGATCCCTGGAAGTGTCCAAGGCCAGGTTGGACGGGGCTTGGAGCAGCCTGGGATAGTGGAAGGAGTCTCTGCCCATGGCAGGGGTGAAATGAGATGATCTTTAAAGTCCCTTCCAATCCAAACCATTCCATGATTTTATGCCTTTTGTGGTCAAAGCTGCTGAGACTTGGCTTTGGTGGGAGCAGGATGAAGTTCCTTCAGGTCCCTGTTCAAGTTCCTGCTTGGAATTGTAATGAGAGACACATCATTCAGGTGCTTGTAGAAGAGTGTCCCTGTAAGAAATATGAGTTGGGATTTCACTGAGCACTGATTTTTTTCAGGGGACATATGTGCCAGAAAGCAGAATTTTAGTGGTCCTGGTAGAAGGACCAGGCGGTTATTTTTCATGCTTACACAGAGCTTATGCTTGAACATCTTTGAAGAATAAATTGGACTGGAGGTCAAGGTTATAAAAACAAGGTCTAGCAGGCCAAGTTTTTATTGTACTTTGATCATTGGTAGAGATAAAAGTACAGTTAGATTTTATCTGAGTGACCCCGAAAGCAGCCTTTGCTTGTGGTGGCGGTACTGCCTGTTCCCTTTTTTGTAGGATGAGATAAGGGGACATATAAACACACTTCCCCTGTAAACCCTTTAAGCCTTTGAGATTAATGGCTCTGGCTTCCTGAGCATAATTTGTTCTTTGCAGCTCTTAATTAAGGTCATCCTTAGAACCCAGGTGAACTTGTGGCCAGGGAAGTCACCAGAAGGAGGATGAGAGTTGGAATGATGGAATTGCACAGCTCACCCATGTGTAAAGCTCTGACACAGGATACTGGGAATACAACACCCTGCAGCCCTCACAAACAGCTCCTTATCGCTCCTGTCGTGTTGTTCCCCTTGCCCTTGGGGCAGAGGAAGTGGATATTTGAGTATTAATCCACATCATGCTTATTAATGAGAAAGGTATTGGATAGGTGGGGATGTCAGGGCCGTTTAACCTGTGCACATTGGCTGCCAGCTCCATAGGGGAAAAAGGGGAACTGGAGGCCAGGATGAATTGATAACTGGTGTTTTATCTTCAGACTCTTTGTTCTGGGTCTGCTGCCTGGCTGTGAGGGCGATGCTCCTGGCAGGAGCAGCAGGTGTAGGTCGAGTGTTTGGGATAACAAACATCCTGCTGAGGAGCCCCAAGGAGTGGATTTCTCACTGCTTTGTGCTCCGTGTGCCTGTGGCGTGCAAACAAACGCTCAGGATGTGGAGACAGGGTTGGTTTATCTTTAACAGGAAAAAGCCCCCTCCACGCCCAGGAGCCCTGCTGTTGACCTCCACCACCAAAGATCATCCTGTATTAACTCTTGCTTTGGTTTTGGGGCTGTGGCTGGGTTTATTTTTGGTTGGTTAGGGTTAGTTGTTTTGAAATGTTTATTTTGCTTGGCGTGTCTAAGGCCTTAAAGAAGCCAGAGCACCTGATAGTGCCAAACTGCTGGTGTACAAACAGGCAGCCTTGTCCCAAGGTGTGGGGCAAACAGCAAAGGAATTCACTGTTTTGATGGAAAAATCAGTGGGACACCAGTCTGTGTCCCATTACAGTATTTGGTGAGGGAACAATCTGTAACAGAGGCCTTTGGGTTGAAAGTTTGGGTTTGGAAGAGATAGAAGCAAATTGGAATTTTGAGGCGGTGACTTTTTTAATCAGAGGTTTTCAACACACCTGGGTGATGAGACTTCAGGGAGGGCAGAATAAGTGGATCAGGGAATAGGAGTGGCACTTCCCAAGCTGGGAGTGCTGTAGCTGGATGTGGGATGCAGTCATGTGGGAATTATACCCTGCCCTGTGAAAAATGTCCTTATTGTTGAGTGGGGGGTTTGAACAGGATGTCTTGTTTCTGTTTTTTATGGAAAGCTTCCCTCTTCCAGGCTCAAAAGGGACCTCAGTGGGATTAGACTCTTGCTTTGACCTGGGTATGTGATTGCACGTGCCCTGGATGGAACTGCCATTCCAGAGTGTTTTCCCTGGAGAGGTGCTGAGTGTTCAGCTCTGCGGAGCCACCCCGGGAAGACCCATGTGTTTCTCCAGGGATCTAAAGGTCAACCATGGCCTTGAACCAGGAAGAACAGAAGGCTGGGCACACCCTGCAGCCCAGGGAAGCACACACAATGAGCAGAGTGAGGATTTCAGCCATGTAGGTTATACAATGATGGGTGGCACGGAGTGAAGACACTTCACCCTGAGGTGCCGTGTCCTGGTGGGCCTCCAGCGGTTTGGGATCCCACTGCTGCTCCTGCCGTCCCTTGGAGAGGCTCCAGTTGCAGCGTGTGCCCAAGGAACGTGTGTGATCCCTCCCAGCTGTCCCAGCCGCGTGTCTGGGGATTTGTAGGGAAGGGGAGTGGGCTGGGAGTGCCTGGGATCAGCCCAGCCAGGCAGAGCATCCCTGGTTGCAAAACTGCTGCGAGGGCAAAGGACAAGCACGTGTCCAAACACAGCAACACGAAGTGTTTCTTAACTCCCTGCTGAACGAGGAGCAGGAGGAGTTTCCAGCTGATTTTCCAGAGGATTCTGGTTTGCTGCCAGGGTTTAAAATCCACCTTCGCTCTTGCACATGTGCTCAAGCACATGATGCTGAAATTGGAGGAATTCTGCTCAGGGAACTCAGTTCAACTTGCGAGCAGGCTGAGCTTTTTATAGGGAGAGAGGGAGAAGAGTGGTTTCCTGCGGACGTTGCTCTGTGAGTCACACGTTACATGACACAGCATTCCTCCCGGGAAACTTAATTGCTGGAACTGATGAGCACATCCACGCTCTGGAATCTCCCCTTGTGTTAGCAAACACACCTAAACACTTCACCTGGTGCTTCTGGAAGTTGTTCTGATAATACTTCAGAGATTTGAAACTCAGCTATTTCATGTTTTTCGGTTTCCGTCAGAACCCCATTAACATAAATATTTTTAGTTTCAAAAGCAACTGTCCATTAACAGCCTTGCACGTAAGACGTAGTGGCTGTTAATGCTGTAACACAGATGGAATAATAATTATTTTATTACACATGTAATAATAAAGTTTCACATTACTTCTCTAAGTGTTTTAAAGCAAACAAAGGTCAGAGTAGCTTTATAATACTCCTGTAGCACATTTTTTCTGATGTATCTGTGACCAGGACAGGTTACTTGAATGGGCAGACCAAAAAAAATGCTTTGAAGGTTTTTTGGGATATGTGAGGTGGATGTATAGATTTACATTGCTCGTGTGAAGTCATATGGACACATCACACAGTCACAGTGCTGGGCTGGCCCTGCTGAGGGACCTCGAGGGCTGTGTCCAGTTCTGGGCCCTCCCGGCCAGAGAGCCCTGGAGGGGCTGGAGCGTGTCCAGGGAAGGGAACGGAGCTGGGGAAGGGGCTGGAGCCCCAGGAGCGGCTGAGGGAGCTGGGAAAGGGGCTCAGCCTGGAGCAAAGGAGGCTCAGAGGGGACCTTCTGGCTCTGCACAACTCCCTGACAGGAGGGGGCAGCCGGGGGGGTCGGGCTCTGCTCCCAGGGAACAGCGACAGGACAAGGGGAAACGGCCTCAAGCTGGGCCAGGGGAGGCTCAGCTTGGACATCAGCAGGAATTTCTCCATGGGAAGGGTGCTCAGGCCTTGGCAGGGGCTGCCCAGGGAGCTTTGGAGTCCCCACCCCTGGAGGGGTCCAGGGAAGGCCTGGAGGTGGCACTCAGTGCTCTGGGCTGGGGACAAGGTGGGCATCGGGCACAGCTTGGACTCCATGGGCTGGGAGGGCTTTTCCAGCCTCAGTCATTCTGGGATTCTGAGCAGTTTTTTCTTACTTGCACTGGACTTCCCTTCCCACCCTCAGTGCTGAATTTCATCTGCTAATACACAATTCTTTTCTGATGGGTAGGGAAACGGGGGGCTCAACATAATCTGCCTGTTTTTGATGTTTAGGCAGATTTAAGCTGTCAAGGCAAGGAAGGCCTTTCCCTAGGCGTTTGGAAGGACATTCCAAATTCATGTGGTGCTTGAATGATCAAGACACATCACCACTGGAGCTTGGTAGCAGCTGTTTCTCCTCAGTGTCAGCAGTCAACCTCAAATCTAGTTTTTGTGTCACATTGCTCACGTTCTGGTGGGGAAAGAAGCAATGTCTCTGTGGCCATCTCTGTTCTTCAAGCATTTTTTGGGTGATTGTCACTCCCCTGTTGAAGCAGGATGGGGAAAGGTGGAGGTGAAACAGGAACAGCCACCGAACTGAGAGCAGATATTCAGTCCTATAGAAAGAAAATGATGTCATCAGCTCAGGCTGTCCTCTCTTTCAGCCCTTAGGCTAAATATGTCCTGGCTGGATTGTGCAGGAGGAAAAAAAAACCCTCCTTTGCACGTCCTGTGGAAGAGTTCATTGTGTTTCTTTTTATTTGTTTAGGGCTTTACAAGGTGTTATGTTGTATCTGTCTGGACACATGCAGTATTTAAATGCACCGTGGTTGAAAAGGTGTTCCCGAAGCTCACTTTTAATTACCTGTAGTACTCGTCCAACTGTCTTCTCTTCTCTTCTCCCTTCTGGCCCCACCTGACTCATGGGAAAACAGGGCTGGCTTTGTTAAGTGCCTTGAGGTCACTGAACTCACATAGGCCTGGATCATGGGAGAAAAGATACCGCCAAGATAAGATCTGCTGGAGTAACACAAGAGCATTTCTGTCAAATATGAACGCATTTATTGTCAGTAGGGTGTAGGTCACTTGGCCTCTGGCCTCACCAAGTGACTTCTGCTGTCGTGAGAGGTGTGTGAGGGCCCAAAGTAAACACCAGTGTCGTTAGCATAACAAGGAGTCCTTGGCCTGTGGCACCTTCTAATTAAGCTGTAGATTCCTTATATATATATATATTCTCAGTGAGAGAGATTTATGGGATTGGTACCGATTCCTTATATATATATTCTCAGTGGGAGAGATGTATGGGATTGGTACCAATTAAATTACATCTAAGAAATTACCATTTTCGCTCCAGAATCCCTCCTGGAAAGCAGGGCCAGGTTGGGCAGATGACATCTATCGAGTGTTGGAGAGCCCATTTACTAAAAGACTGCTAGGAAAAAGGGGAGCTGACTGGTGCCTCATCCACACTTCCCGTCTTTCCTCAGATTTTAAATAAAATGGGCTGACTTAGACTTGACCATGGGCTGCTTTTAGGTGTCTAAACTTTGTGGAGGAGCTGATGGTGAGCACATTGTTCCACTGGACTCTTGGCTGTCTCCACATGTTACAAACAAGCACTGCTGGGCCATGTCCAGGGGCATGGATCTGTTAAAAAACACCAAAGCAGCTACTCCTTTAAAATACTTGTTTTCTGTGTGACAGGATGAGATTTCTGTGTGCAGCTTCTGAAAATACTTTTTCCGCTCTGTGCTTCTTCGATGTGGCTCTGCAGATCCCTCGATGTTCCTGGCAACAGGCTCTCTCTCTCGGGATGGAGCTCAGAAAACCTGATGCTGTTATTTGTTACCGCCGGTGCCTATTTTCTAATTTCCACATTATTTCATCTGCGGAATGGAAGCAGGCTGCTTCCTACGCCTCTGACTTCACTCCTGGACAGTGTGTTTGTTGGATCCAGCAGCCAGCGGACTCGGGAGAGTCCGTGCTCCGCTGGAAAACACTGCCAGCGCTGCTCATCCCATCAGTCTTTCCAACATGTGACTCAGCCTGCTTTGCCTTGTGGTTTTGTACTGAATTACAGCAACTCCCCGCTCTCCCAAGGCAGCGGCCAGCAGACATCCTCTGCTCCCTGTCACCTGGGATGCTTTCACCAGCCTTGCCCGCTGGGTCCGCGTTCAGGAGCTCCTGTGTGGTGCCAGTCCTTGCCGTGTCCTTCGGGACAGAGGCTGGATGCCAGCCCTCGGGGGCCGGTGATGCTGCCTGGCCAGGGACTCTGCTGCAGTGGGATGGAGCCAAAAAATTCATGGAAAGCTTGGGGAATTGGTTGCTTTGCTTTGTGTTGGTGTGGTGGAACATGACTTTTTGGCGGAGGTTTTTTCTTTTTTTTCTTTGTAGGGTAGGACTTAACATCTGGTACTCATATATTGGAAAAATGAATCCTTCCTCCCTGCAGTGACTTTTTCAGCTTTCAAAAGTGACACTTAATGAAAGTGTTACATGCGTACAGTAGGAATCACCAGGCTGAACTTAGGTGGTAAACCCATTTCCCCGTGTTTTAGGTGCTGTTTGCCGGCAGAGCAGCACTATCGGGAGCTGTTGCACCACCCGCGGCCAGGCTGGCACTCCCGGCCTCCTCCTCCTCCTCCTCCTTCTCCTCCTCCTCCTCCTCCCCCTGTTCCTGCTGCCGCGGGCGCTCCGTCCCCTCCTCTCCCGGTGCTGACGCACTGGCGCGCCCGGGGAAGCAGCGGCGGGAGCGCGGTCTCTCCATCCCCGCTGGATCTCCGCTCACCTCTCCCGATTTCCCTCGGCAGGCGCTTCCCGCGGGGCTGGCGAGCAGCTAGGAGAGCAGCACTGACGAAGCCCGGCCCGGGGGAAGTTGAAAGGCAACTTGGAAGGCGAAGGAAGTCGGGGCTGGCGAAGGAGACGCGGGCGCGCTCCGCGGTCCGGGAGTGGCCGCGCCGCCGCCGTGTCCCCGTCCTGCTGCCGGGAGCGGCGCGTCTGGCTGCAGCTGGAAGAGGAAAAGCCGCCTTATCTGCTGCTATCTGCCGCCTGATTTCCAGGAGTGAGTAGCTCTCCTCTCCGGATGGTCCCGTTTGAGGGTAAAGGCGTGTTTGGCTGCTGCTGGGGGGCCGGGGGATGCGTTTGGGAAGCGACAGAGGGACGACTGGGATACAGTCAGATCTACAGCACAGCTCCGGGGAGTTCGTTGTCTTTTTGCTTGGGTGACTTTTTTGAAAGTGGCAGTTAGGCTTGTGGTTACTTTTTTGTTTGCTGCTTGGTTTTAATCTTAGTTTTTAGCTTAGCTTGGGGTCTTTTTTCCTAGAAGCCAGCCAGGCTGTGCCAGCACGGGGGACAGCGGTGACCGCCGGTGAGTCCCCCTGGCCTGTGCCCCACATTGTGTCAGGGATGTGTTTCCATCAGGCAGCTTCATCTCCCGCTGGGGCACGGAATCTCCCTGTGGTGTCTGGGTTCGGAGGTTTGTTTGCAGCACACCTGTGGGAGATAACCAGAGTTACACAGCGTGGCAACTGCGTTGCCTGCACAAACTAAAAGCCAGGGACCATCTGCTGTCCCTTTTGCCACCTCGGGCAGTTCTCCCCATGCCTGACCCCCCCCTTGACTGCTGCCAGATATCCCCAGGGCAGCTGCAGTGTTTGTACTGGAACAGCAAGAGCAAGAAGGTGTTTTGGACTTTCTGTGAGGTTGTAGAGCGGCTGTGCCTGGGCAGCGCCGTGTGCCTGTGCCTGCTCCGTGTGTGTCACGGTGTCAGAATGCTGTGGTTGTACAGCAGGGTGGCCCTGGGAGTGGAGGAGAGCCCGTGAGTCCCAGGGAGAGCACAGAAATCCTCTCCAAGGGCTGCGGGGACCACAGCGGGGGGAATGGAACTTTATCCATGAGCTGCGCCTTGGATCTGCTGCGGAGTCTTTCCAGGGGCTGTGATCCTATTTGTGCATTTTGGGCACAGCCTTTTCTTCTCATCCTAAACCTCTTTGCAACTCAGTGCTTTAATCTGGAAGCTCTCTAATAGATTTAGAGCGATGAGTCAAGGGGTTTTTTTTACTTGACTTCTGGGGGAGAAACTAAACCAAACTGCCTGCAGTAGATCATCTGCGCGTATTTTTTATACATACATTTGTGTACATGCACACACAAGTGTACACACACAGAAGAGCTACTCCAGGCGTTGCTTTTTAGGCTGTGTGTGTATAGATGGGCATGTGTGTCTATATAAAAAAGGTGTTTTTATAGCAGGATGGTGTGAGCAAGCTGAGAGGAGCATGAGTTTCTTCCTGCTCTGTCAAGTAATACTCTGCCTACTTCATTTGCCAGTTGATTTGGTTATGCAGACAAAGGCAGGAAAACAGACCGTAACAAAGCCACTCTTTATCTAATCTGCTTACAGCACTGTCAAGCAAATCATTAATCCACAGGCCCAGTGCTTGTAAAAGCTGCTAAAGCGGTTTCCTGCCCCTGAAACTCCCATTTTCCAGAAGGTAAGAAGTGGAATTACTTGCAGATCTTGGTTTCACACGTGGGTGTTTGCTGCTGCCGTGGTTTCTATGCCTGTTAACAAAGTGCTGTAGTCCAGTGGATTAATGATGGGAGAGGACCTGCTCTCCCTGTGGTCTTTATCCTAAGAGAGCACTCCAGCTAAGGCAGAGGGGAAACACAAACATTTATGTACTGGTAAACACTGTCATTCATTAAAGAAATGTAATTTCACGTGGGTTTATGGCTGATGGTGTGTTTCGCTCAGCAGCTTCGCTTGCTGGCATTCTGTGATTCGAATGGGTTTGAGCCAAGAAGGTTTGCTCTGGGTCTTGCTGTGCTTAATTCCAGACCAGACTTCTGTTTTGGTTGACTTTTGTTTCTGTAGGCATGTAGGAGATGGGTTTCTCTGAGGCATTCCATACTTAGAGTCTGCACAGTCCTGTCTGCATTTGCTTTACATTTTGATCGATCGTGTTGGCAACGAGTCTGTTTTGTGTGAGTAACTTAAAGCATGGAAGATCTGTAGCACACGGACAACAGCAGAAGTAGCTTCATTTGTGATGTTTGCAGCCGTTGCCTGAACAAAAGAAAAAGGACTCAAGAAGGGCTTAAGTTGTTCTAGTTGCCCATGTCCAAGAGCATGACTCAAAACTTCCAGCTAAACTCCTCTAAGCTCCCTGAGTCGATGTTGGAGTTGTGCCTTTTCCCCCTAAGCCGGGTCCGTTTTAGGTGCCAAACTCTCAGCCTGGCTGTCTTCTGCCAAAAGTCTGCCTGATCCTACCACGGGATTTTCAGGCATCTCCAGGGAGAAAACGGGTCCAATCAAGATCTTGGAGGGCACAGCTCAGAAACCTGGGCCTCTCTTTCAGTGAAAGCCCATGCCCAAAGTGCTGTGTGCCGTGGGGCACGGCTCAGTGCCCTGCACAGCCTGTGTTCAGCTTTCCAGCCGCCTGGGAAAGCTCCAAACTGCTCCTGCTGCTCAGGAAAGTGCCCTTTTTGCTTGGTTAACTTTACAGCCTGGCTGCACATCAGCTTTTTAAAGCGGAGCTTTTTAAAGCTGCTCTCCCATGTGAGGAGAGAATTTAGGAGTTGCTGTGCGTCTGGATTATACCTGACACCAAGTGCCTGCGGGAGGAGATATCCAAACCTGGAGGAGAAGGTGACTCCAGACCTTTCCCCAGGAGGTGTGAGCTTGTGGAAGGAGGTCTCTGTGCTGCGGACACCCCGGCAAGCGCTCCCAATGCTGTATCAGGTGGTGGTGCTGCCTTGCGGAGGGCAAGGTGGTCCTTCCTCCCTGTCCTGGGAGAGCCCAGTGCAGGAGCCAGATCCACACTCCAGATCCTTCCTTAAGCCCCTCTCCTTTGAGTTTTTAGGGACAAGAGGTGCTGTTTGGGATCTCAGCCAGTTCAAGTGAGCCTCGGTCCTTTGGGCAACCAGGTTGCCACACTCTGTGTGCAGTCAGAGCTGTTGTGGCCACAAGGGACAAGGAGAAGGAACGCACCTTGGGAGTGCAGAGGGCAGGGTAGTCCCCCCTCCCTGCCCTGACAGAGCCCCGTGCCGGCGCCAGACCCACCCTCTAGGTCCTTCCTTAAGCCCCTGCCCTTGCACCTTTTAGGGACAAGAGGTGCCGTTTGGGATCTCAGCCAGTTCAAGTGAGCCTTGGTCCTTTGGGCAACCAGGTTGCCGCACTCTGTGCACTCAGAGCTGTTGTGGCCACAAGGGGCAAGGAGAAGGAATGCACCTTGGGAGTGTCTCTCCTGCCCCTTGTGCACTCGCCTCTGGCCTGAGGATGGTTTTTTGCCAGGAAAATTGCCCTGATGGAGCACTCTGTTGTCTCCAGCTGCTTTCTGCAGCTGTCTGCATGGCAAAGAAGGTGGGGGAAATGACTCGGGTTAAAAATAGAAAGGCGGATTAGGAAATGTGAGGTATGGTTTCAGCATCCAGCTGGGCTGCTTTCACAACTCGCTGCTGCCACCGAAAGGGGAAGGACTTGCTCGTGCTCGCATGGCTGCAGAAAACCAGGAAAAGAGCAGGTTTTCCGCCGTGGCATCACCCAGGCACAGGAGAGGAGGGAGGGGATGCCTCTGAGAAGAGCTTGTTGACCTCTGCTGGCACAGGTGAGCAGGGACTGGAGTTCAGGTGCAAGCTCCTATTGGAAAGGTTGGGTTTAATTTTCCAGCTGCAGCTGGGCTCATCTGGATTAGTCTGCCCAAGTTAAGGACAACGATTTAAGGAGATTTACTGTGCTGTTTGAATTGTTCTTATTCTGCTGTTTTATGGGGAGAATTCGACTTGGGGGAAAAAACCAACAAACCAAAACGTGCTGGGGGTGTGATTTCCCTGAATGTGAATGTGTAATGTGACACTCTCAGAAGAGACTTCATTTTGCAATAAGCGTGTGAAGTGTCAGGAGAAAGAGTCAACAGACAAGCCAAGGGTAAGTAACTTGTGCTTTGGAAACCCTGGGCTTTTAAATTGTTGCTTTTAGGAAGTGGTCACTGTTACAGTGTTTTGTCACCAACCTTTAGCATTTATCACTGTTCCTTGTGGTTATCCCTGCTCCTTTTGATAGATTTTCTGTTGCTTTTCCTAAAACAACTGAATTCCTAAAATCCAGTTAGGAAAACGATTATTTTTTTGCTGAAAAGTTTGTTTCCTGTTTCTGTTTTTTGTCTTTGGTTTTGGGGGTTTAAGTTTTTTTTTATTTGCTTTCTTTAATTTTTTTTTTAACTCTTTATCAGCCTTTAGAACAGTTTGAGTTCTCCTGCTGCTCCTTGAGTCAGCTCCTGCTATTGTAGCACTCCCAGCCACACTGATAAACAGTGACCTATCCTGTACAGTGCTCAGAAAGAAATATCCAGGGGCATTTCAGATATCCTGGATGTCCATCCTAGATGGAGCCTAAAACCTGGGGTGCATCCTGTACCTGCAAAGGACACGGTGAAGGGACTACAGCAGTTACTTATCATAGCTAAAGAACATTTATCTAATATTTAATTCAGAAAACCTGTCACATAACACGTTTCCTGGGCAAATACTTTGAAGACAAACAGCATTTATTCTTTTCAAGGAGCTGTGGATACAAGGTGGAATTCAGTATCAAGTCAGGGTTTACCTTTACCTGTTACTGTTCTACCTTTTAAAAGTGAATTTAAGAATTGAAATTACACTTGAACCTCTGAAAAAGAATCCTGAAGACAAGCAGGTGTTTTTACTCAGCGAAGTTTCATAACACTTCAGCATGATTTCTCACGAATTACTGGGCTGCTTTTCATAACCAGGAGTAAAAATTCCTTGGTCTCAGTGATAGATATAACACTGTTTTCTTGTAAATTTAAAATATGTCTTTAGCAGTCAAGCAGATTTTTCACCACTAAGAATATGGATGCTCTAATACTTGATTTATTTTTTAAAACAATGAAACTGAACACATTTGACTCCAATTTATTTGTATTGGAGAAGCTGATGCTTTGGGGTTGTTGGGTATTAAAGCGTCAAGGATGAGAAAGATTTAGTTGGAAGATCACCAGTAAGTGAGTTTTGGTGTAACTTTGATTTCAGTTTCTTCATCTTCCCAGCACTCTGTGTTTTTTCCGTATTATTTTGAACTCCTTTGGTGTTTTGAAATTTTCTCTTTTAATCTCAGCCACTTGCTTTGCTCTGGGGACATTGGTTTGTCTGTTCTAAACCAGTCACACCCCACCTAAATCCTGGCATTGTTCAGCTCTCTCAGTGTGTTTGCATGTTATACTTGGGTTAAAGCAACAAAGAACAGCTCCACCAACAGCACAGCCTGGGAGGGACCTGCTGGAGCAG
>VWPU01009733.1:0-22783 GCA_013398955.1 Callaeas wilsoni | reverse complement strand
GGGGGGGGGGGTCTCGCCAGCCCCCGCTGCCTGCCACAACAAAGAGCCAGACACAACAAAAGCAGCATATGGCCAGAGCCGCGCGGGGCTGTAAATTAAACATAAAGGGAAGATTAGATAATTAATGAGCGCTCCCGGGCCGGCCCCGGGGGAAGGGGAGGGGGGGGCTGCCTGCTGCGGGGAGCCCCGAGCCCCCCGCCCAGCCCCGGCAGGGAGGGGGCCGGGGGGCACCTGTTGGGAGGGAGGATGGGCAGCGGCCGGGCCAGCCTCGCCAGCTGCTCCAGGGCGCAGCCTAAGAGGATTAGCGGGGGCATCCCGCCCCCGGCAAAAGGGCTTGAAGCTGCAGGGCTGGGGGTGGGGGTCTCTTGAACCCCTCCCACGTGCGGTGTCGCCTCTGCCCTAGCCTCGGGCAGCTTCCCGGGGGGGTGGGCTCGCATCCTGCATCCCTGCATCCCCCCCTGGGCAGCGTCCCGGGGGGTGGGCTCGCCTCCTGCATCCCTGCATCCCCCCCTGGGCAGCGTCCCGGGGGGTGGGCTCGCCTCCTGCATCCCTGCATCCCCCCCTGGGCAGCGTCCCGGGGGGTGGGCTCGCCTCCTGCATCCCTGCATCCCCCCCTGGGCAGCGTCCCGGGGGGTGGGCTCGCCTCCTGCATCCCTGCATCCCCCCCTGGGCAGCGTCCCGGGGGGTGGGCTCGCCTCCTGCATCCCTGCATCCCCCCCTGGGCAGCGTCCCGGGGGGTGGGCTCGCCTCCTGCATCCCTGCATCCCCCCCTGGGCAGCGTCCCGGGGGGTGGGCTCGCATCCCGCATTCCTCTGCCTCAAAGACCAGGACCCACAGCCGCGCAGGGATTCAGGCACGGCTCAGCGTGTTCCCCCTGCCCGTGCTCCCACTCCCAGGCAGGGAAAGCGGCTCCTGCCCTGCCAGGAGCACAGAGCCTTTTGGAATGCCCCAAATCCACCCTGCTAGGCAGGAGGGGAAACTGAGGCAGGAGGGGGGAAAACAGGCAGGAGGGGAGCCACTGAGGTAGGAGAGGGACACTGAGGCAGGAGGGGGGAAACTGAGGCAGAGGGGTGCAGAGGAAAGAGAGAGGAAACTGAGGGAGGAGGGGGTGAGTCCAGGCTGGTGGCTCGTATCTGCGTGGGGGCAAATTTGGGCTGTCCTGAGCCAGCCGTGGGACATCACTGCCCTGGGACATCAGCACCGGCATGTCCCGGCGGGCCGGCTGCCCCCGGCAGGCAGGAGGAGGGGGTACCCCGGGAAGGGGGTGCCAGAAAGAGAGTCAGGCTCGGCCCTGGCCAGGGGAAGGAGTTAATCCCATTATTGGCAGGCTCACAGATGGCGGCTGCACTATTCCCCTGCTTAGCAGATTGAACAGATCAGGCAGGAGGGAGGGAAGGAGGTGGGAGGATCTCCCTCCCAAACACCCACAGAACAGGGGCGTGAGGGGCTGTGAACACCCCCCTCCACCCCATGAGAGCCTGCGAGCACCCAGGGGTGCTGCCCTGCTCCCCACTGCACCCCTTGCCAACATAAATCCATCTGCTCTGCCCCGGACAAGGGGTGGCAGACACAGCAGGGGACCTGGGGACACCCCTGCTGTCCCCACGCCAAACCTGCCACCCCCCAGCTTCTCCGGGAGGTCAAGGGCCAGGTCCCATTTCCCTGGCTCAGGGAGATTTAAGCAGCTGCTCCCAGGGCATCAGCAGCCAGGGCTGGAGCCCGGGATTAGGGAGTGTGGGAAAGGGCTGGCAGGAAGCCAGGGACAGAGAGGCTGGAACGTCCTGAGCAGGGAGGACAACCGAAAAGGGATGGAGAGAGGGAGGGAAGGAGAGAGGGAGGGATGACAGGAGGGAGGGAGAGAAGAACAGGAGCCAACAGCTCCTCACCCCACGACACCAGCGTGGAACCACAGGACTCCAGCCAAGCGCCTCCATCCCTGCCGTGAGCTTGCCAAGGCTCAGCGACCTCCACCCCACAGCCATCCCCACCCCAGCCCCCCTGGAGACCCTGGATAACCCCGGATGCCAGCTCCTGGCAGCTCCCACTCCAGTCCCAGCGGGCAGGAAGAGGCCACCTCCAAAGCAAAGCTGCCCACTTGCCTTTTGGGAAACAGTTGGAAAACACTGCGCCTTTGATCCTGAGGGGTGAACAGCGGTGCCCAGCCTGGCACCCCGCAAAATAACCCCCCTGGCCACCCGTGTCAGCCCCCCACATCCCTCTCATCCCCCCTGGAGGGCACCCCCACCATGAGGAGACATCCCCTCGCAGAAGGCGCTGAGCCACCATTCTGGGGGTTGCCAAGGCAATGGGAGAGTGGGGATCTGGGTGGAAAAGGTTGGGGATGCAATCCCACAGGGCTGGGGGCCCCTCCAACACACCAATAAGCAATGGGAGATGGGTTGGGGGACCATGGCACCCCCCCAGCTTCCACCCCAGGCAGGGAATTGGGATGTACTCACTCCCTGGCCCCACTGTTCAGCGTTCATGTCCCCATGCCAGTCCCTGCCCTCTCCTTTGGGGGTCTCTGCAGGTTTTGGGGTGCAGGAATGTGAGCACTGGAGTGAGCACAGTCCCAGCATCCCAACACAGCTCAGCTCAGTGGCACTGAGGGAATCCTGGCCAGAGACTGACCCCCAGCAGGAGGGGACAGCCCCAGAGCCCTGGGGACACCAGCGGGTACCAAGGGAAGCGGAAAAGCCCTGGTGGCACCCTGTCCGTGCCAGAGAACAGGATGGAGCCCAGGGCAAGCTCCCATAGGGTGAGGGCTGGCAGCAGGGTGGGCAGGCTGCTCCTCAGCCCTTCATGCCTCAGCTTCCCCAGCCGTGCCTCAGTTTCCCCTGGCATTCCGGCCTTATGGCTGCAGGCAGGATCACCACGGGCAGTTTCACCCGTCCCCGCCCAGCCCCGCGGCTCACCCAGCCCGCTGGGAGCACGGTGACAGCGCTGCTCCCAAACCTGCCCTTCCAGGAGCTCCGGCACAGCTCCCAGGGACCCACCCCAGCCACTGGCACGGGGGAGAGGGTGCTTGGTGGCCGGATGGCGAGCATCCCTCTCTGCTGCCACTGCTCGCTCCAGGCACCAGCCAGCTCAGGAACACGTTTGTGCCTCAAGAGCCAGGTCAAAGCCCTGGTAAACCCACTCTGGGACATGCCCAGCTCCTGCCTCCACCCCAGAGCAGCACAGGGCTACCCAAACCTCAGCATCCCCCCTCTGGAAGCTCAGCCCCACCCCGCTGCTCCCACAAACCAGCTGGGTGCCGAGCTGTGGAGATGCTCAGGTTTTTGAGGGGGATCCCCCCCATTCCCAGCTGGCTATTCCCATCCATTCAAGATCTGAGGATCCATCAGCTGGGAGCAGACAGGTTGAGGCTGGGAGCTGCCTCCCGTGCCAGCCCAGACAGGCTCCCAGGGGACTAATACCGGCATGTAAATATTAGATACTTCTGTCTCCTCTGAGGCCAATTACACAAATCGTGGCAGCTCCCGCAGGACTCTCCGCTCCTACTTACTGTATCATCATTAACAGCTTATTAGAGAACAGCTGCTCCAAGAGGGGGAAACAAAAAAGGAGAAGGCAGCAGGAGAGGCGGGAAGGAGACAGGCACGTAGGAGGAAGGGGAAGCATGACCTCCACCCTGCCCTGGCACTCAGGGACACCAGGGACACCATCCCCACAGTGGCACTGGCGTGCTCAGCCCTCTCTGCAAGCCCAGCGGCGGGACCAGCCTGAAATCCATGGTGGGATCTGCTGTGGGGCTCCCAGGAGGTGCTGGGAAGGGGGCAGAGGGACAGGCCTTGGCGGTGTTGGACTGGGAGGTGGCTGGGGACTGAAGTGGCTGCAGGACCTCCAGGGAAAGCAGGAATTGGAGTGAAGTCACCAAAGCAGCCTGGCACCCCTCAACCAGGGGTATTTTGGGGCTGGGAGGTCCCTTCATGCCCAGAGGGAGGATATTCCTCAGCCTTTGGGTGCTGGCATGAGAGGACAGGAGGTTTAGGATCAGCTCTCCAGCACAACCCAGCCTCCCTGAGGGGACACACACATTCCCTAAACCAACTGCAGCGTCATTAAAAGGTGCAACTAATTGGGAGCCAGACACTCCCTGCCCTCCTCTCGGTCCCCCAGGGGTGACAGCAGCCAGGCTGGGATGGCAGGGGGGTTTTTTGGGGTGCCACAACCCTCCGCCCCTCCCAATCCCTCGGAGTGCAATTAGGCACCACCAGTCCCAGCCCTGACACCCATTCACGTCCCCTGCGGCCACCGAGGGCAGCCGGGGTCCCCAGCGGGGTGGCCGCCGGTGCCTCCGGGCTCACGGCGGGGTGGCCGCGGGCAGGTGGCCGGGGCAGGTGGCCCTGCTGGGAGCCGTGTCCCCGGGAGGATGTCACGACATGCTTCTGGTGCGCTCTAGCGTCAGGCAGCATTAATGCATTGCCGGCAGCAGGCACGAGCTGCGCGGCCGGACACGGACACGGGGACAGGCAGGCGGACACGGATCCGCGTGGGGATGGACACCTGGACACAGACACACGGGGAGGGACACGGGCACAGCCACCACACCCCCTTGGGCAGGGGACGCAGCAACCAGCTGCACCTCACCCCAGCTCGAGTGGCTTTGCTGGGCTGATGTCCCGTACTGGGGACACTGGGAGGCAGATGTCCCATGCTGGGGGGGACAAACCACCCCAGGCAGGGGCAGATGCTCGGCGGAGGGGAGGGGGAAGCGGGGCTCCCCAGGGCTTTCGGGGGACGGGGAGGCAGCAGCTTCCCGTCTGATTGCTAATTATCCTCGTTATTCCGTGTCAGACACTTTATGAAGCACCGGAGTGATTTGCTCTTTCCCTGTAATTAGGCACGTCGCAATTACCATCTAATTCAAGTTCAAGCTCCACGTCCTTGCGACCTTCCCGGCCTCGACACGATGTCCCTGCTTGTCTCTCCAGGGCCCCCCGATGTCACCCCCGCCCCACCTCTGGTTCTCCAGAGGGGAGAGGGGCACCGAGGGGCTGGTGAAGGACAAGGCACACAGCCACTCCCCCCAAAATCCCCCCAGCTAAATGTGACAGCAAAACCCCAAAGCCAGCTTTGGGGCTCCCCTCCAGGAGGGTGACGGTCCCCAGTACGATGCTCCTGAGCATCCCTGAGCCCTTTGGATTTTGGGGTGAGGGCTGACCCCCAGCACACAGCTGGGCCCTGCCCACACACATCTCCCAGCCAGCTGCCTCCTCGTCCCCTGTAGTGTCATTTTAGATTCCACAGGACACATTTAACACCTCCATGTCACACCCTTAGTTCCCATTCCCACAGAGACAACAGCACAGAAACAGCAATAAAAAAAACCTACAAGGCTTTTTTTGGTGGAAAAATGGAATACAGAGAGTGAGAGCCTGAGTGATTGACGGGCAGCTCTTGTACCTTCCCAGTGTGGCACTGGGATTCCCTCTCCCCACCTGGCTCATGGCATTTGCTCCAGGGAGAGCCACATCTCCTCCTGAAGCATCCCAAAAACGCCACCGGTGCCGCAGCCCCGGGCGCTGTGCAGTGCCAGGCTCCGGTGGCACCGGAGTCCCCGCAGAACGATGCCCCCCCCCCTCCTCCTCCCAGCAGCTAATTAATCCTTCTGCTCAGGCAGAGCTCATTAGTGCTGGTGCAGCGCGGGGCTGCTGCGGCCGCCCGGCACAGCCGCCCTTCCCAGCGGAGAGCAAGGTCAGTGCCAGGGGCCAGCGGGCACCGGCACTGGCAGCGCCACGCTTGCCCTGGGCTCTGCTTCTCGGCCCCCTTGGCGGCCTTTCCTGCAGGCTGGTGGGGTTTTTCCAAGCTTACAGCATAGGGGGGAAAAAAAAAAAAAAAAAAGGGGGAAAAGAAAAAAGAGGGGTGAGGAGGTGGAGAAAAGGCTCCCCTCGAGCGTGAGCGGGAGGGAGCAGCGGCCAAGGAAAGCAGAGGAGTCAGCCAAGTGCCTCTCTCCGTGGCGGCAGGGCGCGAGTGGGCCGCCCTGCAAATGTTTTGAATTTCCAAAACAGAAGGGAGAAGCCAAGAGCTGCCGAGTTCCCCCACACACCAAGCAGGACAAAGGGCATCCCTGTGTGGTGGAGGGGAGGGCGGGTGCCCAGCAAACCCCAGCTGGCCTGCCCCGAGTCCCCTGGGGTGTGCCAGGCCGGGGGATGCGGCACAGGGGTGCTCCCAGCTTGGCTCTGATCATATCCAGGGAGAGGAAACACGGCTGTGCTGGGAAGGGTGGACACTGGCACGGGGTTGGTCAGTGAGATGTGCACCCACAGGAACAGCCCCGAGCAGAGCCTGGGGTGATTCAACACGTGGCAAAGCCCCCAGCTCCCTGTCCTGGCACAGCAGGAGCCTCCCAGCTCCCATCCTCTTGGGAACTCACCCGCTTCAAGAGCCAAATGTGCCGGAAAAGCCCCGAAGCCGGCATGCTGGAGGCTCTCATTGCTGCAGGAGACACAGACACTGATCCAGAAGGAAATCCCAGTGCCCACCCTGGCTGCTGGCAGCGATGTGAGGATGCTGCATGGGTGGTCCAGCCCCTCTGAGTGATCTCATCCTGCAGGGTGACGCTGTGCCCCAAAAAGCAGAGCCCGCCCCATAGAGATGGGGCAGCATCCATGGGAACGCCAGCAGCACAGGCCCCACGCCGCCGGGGCACCCCACACCCCTCCCTCCCTCCCTGCCCTGCAGATTATAACCTCACACAGATTATAATCTTAAATTATTAATCCCCCACAAATCCAAACCCCATCTGCCTAATCCTGCCCCCCCAGCATAAACCCCCTCCCAGGGGGATGGGGGCAGTGGGGCCGCCTGGATGCCAGCCCTGCTACTGGGAGGGGTGGGAGAAGCCACGGGGGGAGCCCCCCCAGCCATGCTGGGAGCAGGCAGGGAGACAATATCGGGCCTATGCGGCCCCCTCGCCGCCAGATGTGTGTTAATAAGGCAGCTGCCCCCTAAGCTAATAAGGTCACTTACTGGCTCCAGCAAGACGAGAAAACAAGCAGGGGCTTGGCTGCGGTACAGCCTGACTTGGCACTCGCCGCACGCCGGCTTCCTGAATTCTTGCCGCTTCCAGAACAGCGCAACGGGGTGGAAAAAGCAGAGAGAAACCTCCCTCGGCCCCCAAAAAAGCACCCCTGCAGCCCACCCGCCTCCAGCATCCCCTTGGTGCCCGGGTGCTGCCGCCTGTGCCCTGCTGTCTTCACCCCACCGCGGGGTTTATTCCTTAGGGAAAACCTCGTGGAAGGGCCGGGAGGAGGGGGGGATTCCAGCAGATTTCCCAGCACGGCGAGCAGAGCAGCAGAGCCCCCCCCGGCCCCGCTCCCTCCCTCGCCTGCCCCCGATCATGGCGCCTACAACTCCCTTTGTTTTAATATTCTAAAGCGAGCCAGATGCCGGCTTTAATCCCCTCAGCTGGGGAGGATTTGCAAACACATTAGGAGGCAGAGCCGGCCCCTCCGCCCCAGCCCCACGGCGGCACCGTGCCCCATCTGCCGCCTCGGGAAGGGGATCCCGGCCCCTAATTGCCTTCTCATGTCGGGATTAGGAGCTGACAAGGTGTCCGACAACAGGGACACGAGCATCCCCTGCCACTTGTGGCTGGGGCGCACCGGGAGGGCCCTTGAGCTTCCTCTGCGGAGTTCGGGGGCTTTGCCCAAGTGACGCGGTGCCAGGGGGGTGACGCGGTGCCAGGGGGGTGGGAGCGGCATGGATGGCTCCTGCAGGGTGGTGGGTGCTCGGGAGAGGGGCAGAGGTCGGATGCAGCTCTCCTGAGGACGGGATGATGGGTGGTGTGTCCGTCCCAGTGGTGCGACCTCACAGCTGCCGGACCAGGGCATGGCCGGCTCTCCCACATCCCGCGTGGACATGGGATATTTTGGGCAAAGCTCTGGGGGTCCTTCCTGCAGCATGAACAGGGGAAGGGATTTCCATCCCGACCTCCAGCGCCACCAGCTCCTGCTCTGCCGCTGCCTCCTTCCCCTGGGATTCAGCAAACGAGGCTGAGATTAAACAGGGGCCAGCAGCGGGAGCGAGAGGAGTCACGTCCTGCAGGAGCAGCTCCAGGTGTGCATCCCATTTGTCCGACAGCATCCAGGCCGGCTCCTCTGCATCACAATCCCGGCTGCCCCGGCACAGACAGACCCTTTCCACAGTCAGGAGGGGGAAGAGGCCTCTCCGAAGTGGGGAGAGGCAGCAGCAGAGCCCCAGGAGCCGGAGGGTGACGGGAATGTGATGCCAGAGCGACGTCCCGATCCTGCAGCATCCCAAATGGGGAACCAGCTGCCACAGGAGATGCCCCATAAACCCCCTCCTCACCCAAGGCTCAGCTCACAGCCCACCCTCACAGCTTTCCAAATGCCGGGGTTCCCTCCAGGCCCCCCAGTCCAGGCTGGACTTCGTGGGGAACCCTGAAGAGCTCACAATCCTGCAGAGACCAAGCACCCCTCCACATCCTCCCCTGCCCATCCTAGTGCTGCCCGTGCCCACAGGAGGTTCCTGCTCCAGCTTCCCCAAGGAAACAGCTCCAGGAACACACACAGAATGTATCCCGAGCTATCCCAGACCCCAGATTCGCACTGCGAAAGCAGCAGGGCTTTTTTTGAGGGTGGTTTTTTTTGGCGTGTTGTTTTTTTTAAGACCAGGATCTCCTCCATAGCACTTAGCAGCCAGGAGTTCCGAGGGAGCAGAGCTCAGTGCTTTAGAACGACGCCTCATTTGCCAAGAAATAATCCCAGGGAAAAAAAAAACCCAAAAAAACAACACCAACTCAAAAAACACCCAAAACCCCAGACTCAGAAGATAATTAACTCCACAAAGCAGTGACCCTGAGTAGCTCAAATCTTCGCTGTAATTCCCCAGCCTCTTCTCCAAGGAATTATTTCTTCCTGTCTCCAACACAACGGCACCAGCACTCGCAGGCCTGGGGATTTTATTGGGGTCGCGTGTGTCCCCCAAACCCTGCTGACAGATTTGCCCCCACCCAGGCATGGTGGGGGGCCCAGCCCCTCATGAGACCCCACATCTCTGAACAGGGTTGCAATGGGGTCACTCCCCATCCCCGTGGAGGGTTGGAATAGGGACACTGAGGATGTGGGGCTCCATCCTTGGGGGGGGCAGGAGGTGGAGAAGGGGGGAGATGGATGTTGCCGACCCCAAACATCCTCCAGCACCCCCTGGAAGGGAAGGAGCCACTTTTCAGGATCCTCCCTGCAGACAAACAGCAAGAGAAGGCAGGACAGACACCCTGGGGGTGCATTTCACCCCCCCCATTCCCTCTCCCACCTTTAGGGCTGGCAGAAGGGATGCTCCACCAGGAGCCGGCCCGAGTGACCATGGCAGCATCACCCCCCTGGCAGCATCACCCCCTGCCCCTTGCCAGGGAGGGGAAGAGAAGAGAGAAGAGCTGAGAAAGAGCCGTGCAGAGCCAGCCCTTCCCGCTGCTGCTCCCCCCGGCATCCCCCTTCCCCTCCTGACCGCAAAAAGCCAACATCTCCCCGCGCCCCTCCAGCCAGGGGATGGGAATGTGGAAGCAATTGCACTTGGCAAGGCAGCAACAGTGAGTCAAAAACAGTTGTTTGGCTTGTCAGCCACCCAGGCCCTGCAGCACTCTTGTTTTCCTTTGCCTGCCTTAACCCCTTCCAGCCCCGTGCACTCTCCCCAGCAGGACCCACGGCCCCCAGCCCCGCCGTGGAGAGGAGATGGGAGCTGGGGAGCAGCCTCGTCCGACAGCCCGGCTGTCCTGCTCCCAGAAACGGGAGAATGGGCAAGTCTCGGGCAGGAAAACCTGCACTGAACCTGCCGTGGTGCTGGGAGCTGGCACGGGGCACGGGGACAGCCCGAGGGCACCAAGGATGCCCGGTGGTCCTGGTCCATCCCAGCCACTCACCCCAGGAGATGCAGAGAGCTCCTGGTCCCTGCCACAGGGAGCATCCCAGATACCCCTCGGCAGGCTGAGGGGACACGGCCACGTGTGCTGGGGACCCTGTGCCACCCCGGGGTGGTCAGACCCCCCGGGTAGTGCCAGCCTGGTGGCACGGGGTGATTTAAAGCCCTGAGCACGGCAAGCCCCATCCCATTTGCAGCAGTTTAACACATCCCAGGCTGCTTCCCACCGGCTCCTCCAGCCCCTTCCCTGCTGGCCATATGGCAGCGAGGCCAGGAACTCATCCAGAGCCACCACGTGCTGCAGCAGGGGCTCTTCTCCATGCCCAGGTCACTCCTCACACCCCAGGATAAGGGTCTCACACTGCTGAGACCTCAACTCATTCAGGCTGCCACCAATTCAGGGCAGGGTAGAGGGACACCAGGATCCATCCACCCCCTCCCCACCATGGAGGGACAGCCATGGGGGTCATGGTATGGGTCAGGGGATCCCTCTGGGCATCCAGCCAAGATCCACACCTCTCCATTTCCCCCAAATTCTCTTCCCAGAGAAGACAAACACGAGGAGAGAGCCCAGGGATGGGGGTTCTCCCTCTCTCCACTGGGGACAACCCCCGCTGCACCCCTCCAGCACAAGGGAACCAGGGCGAGGGGATGGCTGGTGAAGAGTTAAACCCGCTGGAGCGCATGGAAGGGGAGGAAAAGTGGAGGGCAAGGCTTCGCCCGCCGGGAGAGACAAAGCGAGATGCGGGAGCCAAGAGATGAAGGCGAGGATGCGATAAGAGGGGGAGCGGGGTGTGTGCGCTGGAGCGAGGGAAGGGGAGGAGGAGGAGGAGAGGTGGGTGATGACCAAAGTCATTGAACATTTTTTGGCACGCCTACCCCCGAGTATCCTGGCCGTTGGCCCAGCTCGGAGCTGAACTTAAACAAACTCCTGTTGCAGCCATCTGCTTGATTTTAAAATAAATCAAACAATCTGTTGAGCCGTGGGTGATCAAATTTCCATCTGTGCGGACGCCTGCTCGCCTCCTCGGAGCCTCCGCTTGCCTCTACCAGCCAAACACTCCTGGCAGCATGTGGCCTCCCTAATTCCTCCAGGAAAGGGAGAAACCGGACCTCCCCCTGCACCCCGGCCCCCTCCCGGCCCTTCCCCGCCACCCTCCTAACTCAAACCAAGTGCTATTTTTACAGCCGCCCACCAAACAGAGGCACATCCCAGGTTCAAACAGGAGGAAAACGGGGCCACAGGGAAGATCCCAAGAGGGATTGAGCTGCTCCCTTGCTGCCCACGCTGGGGGGATTCCTCATCCCATCTCCGTCCATCCCACGGGTCTGAGGGAATGGCAAGGGAAAGGGCAGCAGCTGCTGGCTCTGGCGGTGGTGACTGTGGTGCAGAGGCCACGGACTGGCCAGAAATAGCAGCTGTGAGGCCAGTGCTGTGTGGCCGTCCCCAGGACGGGGACACCGGGCACACGTCACCTCCAAGTGCCACAGAGGGTCGCAGCCACCCTGCCCAGCCACCCCCCCAGGCAGCCTGCTGACCCTCAGATCCACCCAAAATCATCTCATCCTGAGGTTCCCCCCCTCCTCTGGGAGCAGGGAACCCAAGGGGAGGCAGCGTCACTTGCATTTTGTCCCAAGGTCCCCAAACTGCCAAAAGAGGGGTGGCACCTCCCTCCTCCACTGTCTCTTTGCATCCTGCAAGACCCCTGCTTGCCTGGGGGAACAGCACCCATGATATCCATGGCCCCAAACCCCCTCTGAGGGGTCAGTCCCTTGTCCAAGCCAAGGACAAGCCCCTGCTGGCATCACCCAGACTTTGCCGTCCTTCTCCGGAGCCCTTCCTTCCGCTCCGAGCAGAGGGCACCGGGCACGGGGCCAGCGCAGCCAGAACTAGGGCAGCAAGGGGTGGGGAAACACAGCAAAAGGACGAAAAGATGAGCAAAGAGGGAGGAAATCGTTGTGAATGAAGGAGAAGGAGCAGGGACGGACAAAGGATGGAGCCGGGTTCGGGCTCACTGGACCCCAGCAGCTCCGGTGGGGAAGGTCAGGGTGAGAGCACAGGCTGGCTGTGCATGGGAAAGGGAGGAAGGACACGGTGCAGCAGGATTTATTCCTCCTCCAGGGCTTTAGTTATTGGGTGACACTTCCTGAGGGTCCCCATGGCATGGTGGAAGCAGCAGCAAGGAAAAGGAGGTGCCCAGCACCCTCCAGAGCCCTGCCAGGAGCCCGAGCCATCGGCTGCGGAACAAACCTCACCCGTGTGGGACACTGCCAAGCCAAGAGCTGTCCTGGCCAGCCCAGGGCCAGCCTGGCCAAGCCACTCTCTGCTGGAAAGAACAGGGAGCAGGGTGGCCCCCACCCTGCTGCAGCCTCAGATGCTTCCCAGTGCCAGCTTTTGGGAGGGCTTGTCCAGCCCCGAGGGCACAGCACGCAGCACCCAGCACCCGGGCTCCAGGATGCAGGATCATCACGATCAGCATGAGAACGGGGAGATCAGCAAGGGAAAAAAAACTGGAATGAGTGATACAGCAGCTTGGGTAATCCCAGTGCCACAAGGCAACAGCTCCCCAGGAAAATCTGCTCCTGGGGATCCATATCCCTGAGCTCAGGCGGTGGCTGAGGTGGGGAGGTCCCTCCAAATGCTCCTTATGGAGTAAAATCCAAGCGGAGCCCTGACAGGATGCACAGCAGGGAGCAGGTTACACAGCACAAGCAGCAGCGGGAAGGGGAGGAAAAAAAAAACACCAAACCCCTTTTTGGAAGAGGAAAGGGCTGACAGGACCTGGCTGAGAAGCAGGAGAAAGCCCAGATTTCCCAGTTACTGTGCAGATGTTCTGGACTGAAAACAGAAGACGGCAGGAGCGAATTCATCTCCCCCTCCAGAGACGCCGCAGCCAGAGCATCTGGACTCTGTCTGCAGGCAGCAGAGCCGGCTCCCCCCGCTCCCTGGGAGCCCCGCACTGGGAACGGCCGGGACACCCCCGGGGCACCCACCTGCACCAAGAGCAGGGCCAGCGGTGACAACCCGGCCCTGTCCCCACGCCAGGTTGACCTTGGCACCGCTGCCTCCAGGGAAAACTGAAGGGCCTTGTCTTTGCCGTGTTGTCACTCCGGGATAACTCCTGCTGCCTGCTCTGAGAGCCGGGGGGAGCGATGGGGAGAAGAAAATGCAGCTGGTTTAGCAGTGAGGACAAGGAGGGGGGCAGGAGACATCCATCCATCCATCCCTAGATACATATATAATATATACACTTATTCCTGGCCAGGATAATAACTGGAATCATCAGCACTTGATCATCACTCGAAGAAAAGCTTCACGGCCGACTGAAGTCAGCCCCTTTCCAGAAACACGCTGGAAGCAGCTGGAAGGTGACGGTGGCAATTGCTGTGTGCCCCACACCCTCAGCTGGCTGTGTGTCCCTCCCTCCCAGGTCTGTCTGTCCCACCTTGGCTGCAAAACACAGAGAGCCCAGCGTCCTGGCTGTCACCAAAATGTTCCCAGCTCCAAGGTCCCTCCCTGGTGTCCCCAGGGACAGAGGTGGCCGTGGGTGGCCCCTCAGATCCATCAGATGATGCGCTCCCCATTTCCAAGGTGGGGCAAAGCTGGGGGTGACAATTAAAACCATTTTGGAGGGTCAGCTGGGAGAATTCCCGCTGCACAGAGTTGCGGCATAGCCCGAGCTGTGCCACGGGATGCGCGTCCCACAGGGACGATGCCCCCACAACAGGAATCCCCAACCCCAAAACAGCAGGTGCTGGGGACACGCTGGGTGACAGCATGCCAGGACACAGCCTCGAGGGGGTCACACAGACCGTCCCTCTCATCCCAGCTGGGTCTCAAACTTGTTTCAGCTCTGAAGTAGAAGACAAAAATTCACTGGGAGAAGCTGGGAGAGAGCAAACCGGACCCTGCAAGCCCTCCTGCCCTCCTCACGTCCCTCATGGAGGGTACCAGGACTCTTCCCATGCATTCCTGGTCAAAGCCAGCCCCAAAACCCAGCTGCTCACCCCTGCCAAGACCTGGCTCTCCCAGGTACCAGGGCAGGCGATGCTGTGGCCGGGTCTGCTGGAAGCCGGCAGGAAGAGGCAGCACCGGGGCAGACGGTGACTTCCTGAGTTTGTGTGCCAGGGGTTACGGAACAACCCTCGGTAAATCCTGCAGCAGGTCCCCGTGCCACCGGGAACGGCCCATCCAGCACCGGTGCTTGGATATGGCCACCAAGACACAGCGTCTTGGAAGTTCTCCGGATGGAGGGAGCTCCTACACCTGCGCCACCACAGCGCGGACGCTCCAGCCCCATTTCGGGATGTGACGGGATGCGATGGGATGCGATGGGATGTGAGGCAGCCCACGGCAGCCGCGGGGCTCGCCCTGCCCCGGCGCAGGTCACGGCACGCTCGGCACAGGCACCTCTCCGGCAGGTTGCAGAGGGAAAGCCGGGGCAGCTGCTGCTCCAAGCACGCCAGCTCCGTGGGTAAACAGATGACTTCAGTCTCCCGAGAGCTACTAAAGCCCAGCAGCACTCGTGCTAACGGGGAAGGGGGGAGGAAAAGAAGGAAACTAAAGAAGGAGAAGCAGCGTCCTACCCATGCCAGGCTGCAAAGCGCACCCAGGTAACGTCCCCCTTCTCCCAGCCCGGCCAAAACCTCAAACCGGAACCATCCCCCTCATCCCTGCCCTGCTACCGAAGATCCAGCAGGGAAAAGGAGTCACACAGCAGCCAGAGCAGCTGCACGAGGCTGTTTATCCAGCCATGGCACAGCTCGGCTCGCGTGTGCCGGGGAGAGGCCGCAGCAGCTGCTCACCTGGCACCGGCAGCAAACCACGACCTGCCCGCAGCAGCCTGGGCTGGCACCGGGGCTCGGGCACCCTCCACGCGGCCCAGGGAGCAGAACCAGGCTGGGACGGCCGGGAGCGATGCCTTTGGCACAGGAGCGGCGCCGCAGTCCCCGAAGCGCAGCTGGCACGCGCCGCGGTGCGGCACCGGCGCCGCCAGGAGCCAAGGCACGCTCGCGGCACCGCTGCCACCCGCCTTGGCGGTGAGGGACCGGGGCTGTCTCAGCCCTGGGACAGGGCCCGGGGGAATCGTGCCGCTGGAAGGGCTCCCGCCGCCAGCTGCTCCCGGCGGAAGAGAGCCCGGCACGGCTGGGAGGCTGCCACTGCCAGCCGGGCTCCGGCGGCTCCTGCCGCAGCTCCCAGGGATGCTGCTGCCTCACCACCTCCCTGGATTTGCCCCCAAGTCCCCACCCCGGCAGTCCCCAAGGAGGGCAGTGTCCCCCTGACACACCAGAGGGGCGTTTCCGTGCCGTCCCTTCCAGGCCAGGATGGCAGCGTGTGGTACAGGCCTTGTGCTGCAGGGAGGAACATCTGGCCAGATGCTGCAGAGCAGGACCATCTCCAAGCAAAGGAGCCAAAGGTGCCATCGGGGAGCCAACAGAGCCCTCCCCACCCCAAAAACCAGCATGGGAACGGATCCGGGACACCTACTGCAGCCAGAGAGGTGTAAACAGGCTCCTGACAAACCAGCTGTGCCCTGTGCCCCAAAACATCATAGGTCCCCAAAATCTGCTCAGGAGATGGAGACGGCTCCTTGCCACTCAAGGACAGTGACAGGGATGTCAGGACAGGACCCAGCTGGTATCCTGGGGGGTGAAAAGCCAACTCCTGCCATTCCTGATGCACTTGGAAAAGCAGGCACCCAGGCTGCTGTGCAGGGAAGTCCCTCCTCGCTGGGAAGCAGCCAAAGAGCATCCCAGGCTGCCCTCTGCGACCGAGCTTCCCGGATGGCTGAGAAAGGCCAAGTGTCTGGACGAAACATCTGTCCAGCCACAGCAGCCAGAGCCGTCCGTCCGTCCCTTCACCCCATCTCCCGACTTGGCTGCGACTCCAGAGGCTGCTGCGGATGCTCCGGCAGTTGCAAAAGCATTTTCGCCGTATGGGGTGAGAGTGGAGCTGATCCCTCTCCCCAGGGGGCCCACGGGGGATATTTTGGGGGGTGCAGCACAGTGTCAGACCAGCATTTTTGGCAGGTGCCTGCTCAAGCTGCCAGTCCTGTAGTGCTGCTGCTTTTGGGAAAGGCAAGGAGAAAGCAAGGAGCAGGGAGGGCAGGGTGAAAAATAAATATATAGCAGCCAGCTGGTGAGCTGTGGAGTCAGCACAAGGTCTGCAGGACACGGCGCTGGCAGCGGCGCGGGAGCCCTGGAATTTCGGACAGCTGGTCCAGCAAGGTCAGCCCGGCCAAAGCAAAGACCCCTGGGCTGCTCCCCACAGCGTGGCTGAAGGACACACACCCTGGCTGGAAACCCCAGGGGGACAAGCCACCACCCCAGGGGGTGACTCCGACACGAGCTCAGTGGTGGGTGAGGATGAGGAGGGACAGCCAGCTGCGAGTTCCCACACAGCAAAGCGGCCCCGACCTCTGTGGCAGGAGAAAGCCGGCGGTGCATTTTGCCCGTGTTCTTTCTTTGTTTGCTGTGTGGGAACATGATCCCGAGGGAGGCCGTGCCCCAAGACATGAAGTCATATCACGATTATATTGCCACCTCCGTGCCGGGATTGAGATCTCATCCGAAAATGCCAGCCCGGGTTGGTGCTGGCTGCGGCAGCTGCTTTGCTGAGAGGTAGTGTAGGCCTCACTAAAAACACCTTCCACATTGCAAACGAAACAGGTTTAACCCAATGAGGTGGGCTCAAATTGGCCTGATTTTGCTCTGAATCTGCTGGAATTCCTGATGGCAAAAATTGGCACAAGCACAGGTAGAACCACCAAAACCAACCTGAGCTGGAAGCCAAAAGATTGAGGTGAGTAAGACCAGCTCTGCTCCTTATTTAGGGATGAGGAGAAGCCAAATGCAGCCTGCGCCACCCCCCTGGAGCCCACACATGATGCCTGGGGTGGGGACACAGGGTGCCATCAGCTTGGCCAAAAAAGCACCACCACCCAAAACACTGCCAGTGGCCAGCGTTTTGACTTCCTTCAAAATCCATAGAAGATGCAAAGAAAGGCAGAGGGGCCTGGGGCTCTTCCTACACAGGTCTCTTAATTCTCATGCTGCACTGCACCCAAATATCCCATAATTTGGCCTGCTGCAATGCAGGAGGAGGGCTCAGGCATCACTCCCCACCTTCTGGGTTTGCTTTCCTGGCATCCAGGAGCTTTGGCTGCCACTCAGCACCAGTGGGAGAAGGTTTAGTGGAGAACACAAGAACTCTTTGATTTTTGCCCAAAACCCTTTACGAAAGCCAAAAGGAAAGTGCCCACCAACAGCTGTCAGCTCGACGCAGTGATTTGGAAATGCAGCCATGACCTTTGGAGCTCGGAACCTGCAGAAGGGGCCAAATCCCCAGCTGAGCCAACAGCACTGCTGGCAATTAGTAAATACAGTGAACTCAGCCCCTGGAGCCTGACTGTGCCCTGTCAGGCACAGCCCCACACAACCAGCCCCAGGTGTGCTCTGAAAAGCGGGAATGGGGCATGGAAAACACCACGTGATTCCCAGAATCCGGCCTGAGGACAAGGCTGGGAAAGGCAGTGAAATCCAGCTGCTCCCAAGGAGCACGACGGCAGCGCCTCCACGGCACCACGCAGCACCAAAGGAAACTGAACACAGAACCACAGATTCGTTTAGGCTGGAAAAGCCCTCCAAGATCATCGAGTCCAACTGCTCCCCCAGCACGGCCAAGGCCACCAGTGACCATGGCCCCAGGTGCCACATCTACCCATCTTTTAAATCCCTCAAGGAATGGTGNAAGGAATGGTGACTCCACCACTGCCCTGGGCAGCTGTGCCAGAGCTTGATGACCCTTTCAGTGGAGAAATTTTCCTTCATATCCAACCTGAGCCTCCCCTGGCACAGCTTGGGGCCGTTCCCTTTCCTCCTGTCCCTGTTCCCTGCGAGCAGAGCCCGACCCCCCCGGCTGTCCCCTCCTGTCAGGGAGCTGTGCAGAGCCAGAAAGTCCCCCCTGAGCCTCCTTTTCTCCAGCTGAGCCCCTTTCCCAGCTCCCTCAGCCTCTCCTGGTGCTCCAGCTCTGCTGCCCCAATACTGAGCCCTGGGGACACCAGTGGTGACCGGCCACCCACTGGAGGTGTCTCCATTCACCGCCACCCTCTGGGACCAGCATCCAGGCAGGTTTTCAGCCGAGGAACAGTAGCCCACCCAAGCCATGAGCAGCCAGTTTCTCCAGGCAAATGCTGTGGGAAACGCTGCCAAAGCCTTTACTAAAGTCCACACCGACAACATCCAGAGCCTTCCCTCACCCACTGAGTGGGTCACCTTGTCACAGGACATCAGGTGACAAGCACCTGCCATTCATGAACCCATGTGGGCTGGGCCTGATCACTTGGTTGTCCTGAACAGCTGTGCTTGAGTTATGGTGGGATTTGAGAGCTTTCCAGACACCTGGAAGCATTTCCAAAAAGTTGTATTTAAGGGAAAAAAACCAGAAAACCTCTAAAGGAGTCACTTTTTCAAGTACATAAGTGCAGAGAGAGCAGTGGAAGGCAAAGATGGGAAGAGCTGGAAGACAGGGGAAGCTTTTTGTGATGAACACAGGACACTGAGAATGCCAAACAGGCTGAGGACAAGCGGGAATGCATCACTTCATCCCTGTGGAGAGGGCTGGAGGGCTTGGAGTGACTTCAGAAGGCACAGCCAGGGACACCGGTCACTGTCACCTCTGGGAAGCAACCAAATCTGGGCATTTTGTGGTTTATTCAGAGCCATGGGTCCCAAGAGCGGCTGCTCGAGGAACCGGCTCCTCCTGGGAAGGATGCACATCCCAGCGGGAAGCACAGGCAGTTCATCCAGATCAGCAGGAGGAGATATCCCACCTGCATACCCCAAACTCAGAGCCCTACACTGACAGGTGCACAGATGTACACGGCTTCCCCTTGCAAGGGGCTCAGCTGGAAAGAAAATCCATTCTCACTGCGCACATCTGGGGACCAAGGGCGACAAGCCAAAGGACACTCGTGACCGGTGCCCCTTCCACACCCAGCACTGCCATTTCTTCTCGGAGGGGAGAACCCAAACCCACCCCACACATGCCAGCCACAGCAGGGTTCTGCAGAGCTTACCCTCAGGAGATCCTCCTGCAACAGGGAGGACCTCAGGCATCCACAGAGCATCAGTGGTTCCACTGCTCCCCGCCATCAAACCAGCAGCAGAGGCACCGCCCACCCAAAATATCCGTGGCTCCTCCCTCCCGACAAGCCTCAGATGTGGGGGTCCCTCATCAGCACCTCCACACTGTTACAGACAGGACCTAAGCCCCATCCTGCTCTTGCTGCCCTGAGGGAGGTGTAGGGGCATGTGATGGCTTTTGGGGTATTGACGTCAAGCTTTGAGCCCTTTGTATCAACCATACACGGGCAGGACAGCAGCAAACCACAGCTCTGTGTGCAGGGACTGTGAAAAACCAAGTGCAGTCCAAAGATGAAGTTGCAGAGCCGCAAGGAGAACTGGGGAGGTGATTTTAACTGCTCGGGCCTGGTCCCTTGGAACGGGGACCTGGGTGTCACACAAGAGTGAAAGGCTCATCTGGGGTGACTTTCAGCAGCAAGCGTGGTTGAACAAGGGTACAGCTAAATTAACCAAGTGCCCTACCCAAGCATTAAGCCGTGTTTTAAATAACCTTGACATCTGTGAGGTCTCAGCCTGCTGGAAAGCATGCGGAGACAGGGAGGGAAAATGCGCCAGCACCTTCTGGCCAGCCAGAGTCCCCAGCAGGACACAGCGGAGCCCGGCCGCGCCGTCCCCAGGCAGCCCTGCAGTGCCTCCTGCCACTCAGCCCCCTGCAGCAGCCCCTTAATTTGCTCATTAGCAAACCCAGGAACAAGAGGAGGAACTCAGTAGTGTCCCTTCCCTGGGACACACTCTGTGTCCTCGTGGGAGTTTGGGATTGGGGCCAGCAGGGACAAGGACTGGCGTGCCTGAGAAATGCTGGGATCTGGGGGGGCCACTAAGGAACTCCAGGGGAAGCACCCATCCATGCTGGAACAGAATTGCTGTTCATAATGTCCCCATGAGGTGGCCTGGGGACTCCAAGGGGGCAGAGGCCTGAAAAACCAGCTGGGCACGTGCAGAGCTGCACCCAAGGCACTCCAGCACCACCCCTGGATCAGCACCACGGGATGCTCGCCTGACTCCCGAGTTCTCCGTGGCCACCAGCACCTTGCAAATGCCACCAGACCCGCGACCACGTGGGCATCACAACCCACCCAGCAACCATGAAAATAAACCACCTGCATCCACGAATGACCCAAAATAATGTCAGGACCATCCAGCTCAGGCTGACAGGCCCTGGGGAAACCCCCCGAAAAGCAACGGCTTCCAGAGGATTCCCAGCGCCGGTGCCAGCCCAACCTCCGGCGCCATCCTGGCACCCTCCAGGTGAATGCAGCTCCTGCCTGGTGGCTTTCCAAGCAGCATCCCCCCAGTTCAGTAGCCAGCACAGCTGAATAGGAAATTATATTTGTAAGCAGCCAAGGGAGAGCGACAGCAGAGAAAAGGAGCGCTGTCTTGGAAGGACTGGTTTACATTTGTGAAGAGAATGCCAGTGCCTCAGAGAGCCACAGGGTTCTGGCTACGGATGGAGGCGAAAGGCTTTGAAATGACCTCGGGGATTTGGGATGTTGGCATTTGACAGGGCCCAGCCTGGGGCCTGGTTTGCTGATACAGAGCGGTGGCTCTGGAGACCTCCCGCAAGCTGGAAATTTGGGGATAAAAGCTGTTATTTCCCCATCCCACGAGAAAGACAAGCTTGGGAGGAATCAACTTTTGCTCTGCCATGTACTTCCAAGGTGATGCCTCCAAAGCAACCTGTGTAACCCCAGGGGGAGGCACAGAAAGGAGCAACTGGGGAAACTGGCAGCACCTGGGCGATGACACCCGTGACACCCTTCAGGGTCGTAGGGCTTTTGGGGAGCCCTCACTGCAGGACAACCAGAGCAGCATAGGGTTGGGGGCACCCAGCCCTGTGCCCACCCATGAGTCCCCCAGCTGTAGGAAGAACCAGGGTTTCTCCAAGGGAAATCCCTTGACTAGGGTGCCTTGTAAAATTGGAGGTAACTTGGGAGGTTTCCTACGGAGGCCATGAGCTCCTTCAAGCTTCCCAAGGATGTTCCCACGGAGGGCAGGCCAGGCAGCCCTCCTGCCCCTCTGGCACCTCTGAGCACCCTTGATGGCAAGCGGGACAGGATTGGGATTTCCTCTGTCCTGGCTCCCACCTCCCTCTCGCGAAGCTGCCAATAACACAAACACTTCTGGAACGGGAGAGGTCTTGGCTCTTCCCACCTCCTGGAAGGATTTTTATCTGTTCCTTCACAGCTTGACAGCTCCAAAAGTTCATTGCTAAAGGCACCCCATCCATTAGCATCTGCCCCCAGGAACCAGACCCAAAAGAAGAGCATCTGTCTATGTCACCGCTCCAACTCCTCCTGGATTCCAGAGGTGGGAAGTGCTGGGAAAGGAGGGATGGGGTCTGGGCCAGCTGCCTTACCTTGGGGAGGAGTGCCGGGGGTGCCACTGCCAGCAGCTCTGGCGGGGTCATGCTCTTGCCAGCCAGGACCACGGCCCCGCAGTCGGCACAAGCGCCGATGGTCAGCTGCTTCCCATCGTCCACCAGCAGGCTGTTGGCCACGCGCAGGGTGTAGAGGAAGACGGGAAGTCTGGCCACTTGAACCGCTTTTAATCCAAGGCATCGCTTCTTCTCCTGCCGGCAGAAGAAGCAGACGAAGGTCTCCACTTTGTACTGCCGGGACCAGGCGCTGCTGGGGTGGTGGGAGTTCCTGCCCTCGTGCTGCAGCCACTGTCCCAGCAGGTCATGGTAGCACAGGATGCAGGTGGCCACCAGCCCAGTGGAGTCGGCCGGTCTGGCCCGCGGGGCGGGTGGGTAGACCGTCAGGAAGGGGAAAAAGGGCTCCTTCTCCCCAAATCGCCCTGGAGGGTTGACGTTGAGCTGGAACTCTTTACCAGCTCCCAGCTCGGCCCCGCAGATGTAGCAGACAGAGGTGGGACCAGGCTTGATGACAGCAGGGTGGCCAGCGAGGTCACCAGCGGAGAAGACCTGGTGGTACCTCCCCAGGAAACTCTGCACCGAGGAGATGAGCTCCTCGTTGTGACAGGCCCTGTACATGGCCCACAGGTCCTGCAGCACCCCGAAGCACTTGCGGCAGCTGCTGACCTCCCAGTGCTTGTTCAGCCCCTTGGCGCCGGGCGGGCAGGGCAGGAGGCTGAGGAAGGGGAAATGCATGGTGCTCTTCGCGTTGCCGTTGGTGATTTTGGCCGCCACCGGCCTCGCCTCCTTGCCGCACTCCTCCCCGCAGAGGTAGCAAGCCTCGGGCACCGGCGGGATGCCCGTGCCGTCCTCCTTCATGCCCCGGCGGCCCTTGGCGGGCATGGCCCCGGCGCTGAGGGGCACCACGTAGAGCCGCTGCAGCACGGGCACGTTGGCCAGCTCGAAGCTCTGCCACTGCTGCATGAGGGAGGCGAAGCAGCAGGGACACACCAGGGTGCTGCCGGTGGGAGACAGCGGCTGGGCGCCCGGCGGGGGGCTGTGCAGCCACAGGAACGGGAAGAAAGGTCCCGGCGAGGTCTTCTCCTGCTTCTGCACGTGGACGCGGTGCTGGGCGCCGGGTGCCAAGGGGCTGCCGCAGATGTAGCAGGCGGTGCCCGGTGCCCAAGCGGGCCGCTCGCTGCCTTCGTCCTCCTCCTCCTCCTCCTCGCTGGTGATGTTGATCTCGCTGTCCGAGGAGCAGCAAGGGGGCCCCCTCTCGCTCCCCGCCGCCGGGGGGGCCCGCGCCGCGCCGCCCGCCCCCTCGGGCTCCGACAGGGGCTCGGCGTCGGAGAGCTCGGAGAGCTCAGAGCCGGCTGCCGGCCCTTCCTCCTCCTCCTCCTC
>VWPU01009732.1:0-16905 GCA_013398955.1 Callaeas wilsoni | reverse complement strand
CACGCGGGCATAGGCCCAGGCACACAGCTGGGCACCGGACCGGGCACTGCGCAGGGCACCGGAGCGGGCACTGCCCAAGGCAAACAGCTGGGCATCGGACTGGGCACTGAGCAGGGCACCAGATCGGGCACTGAGCACGGCACCATACTGGGCACTGCCCAAGGCAAACAGCTGGGCATCGGACTAGGCACTGAGCAGGGCACCAGAGCGGGCACTGCCCGAGGCAAACAGCTGGGCATCGGACTAGGCACTGAGCAGGGCACCAGAGCGGGCACTGCCCGAGGCAAACAGCTGGGCATCGGACTAGGCACTGAGCAGGGCACCAGAGCGGGCACTGCCCGAGGCACACAGCTGGGCATCGGGCCAGGCACTGAGCAGGGCACCGGACTGGGCACTGAGCAGGGCACTGGAGTGGGCAAACAGCCGGGCACTGAGCAAGGCACCAGACTGAGAACTGGACTGGGCAAACAGCTGGGCACCAGACTGGGAACACTCTACTGGGAACCAGACCAAGCAATGGACTGGGAAAGCAATGGGATAAACAAACCAGGTACCAGGCAAGGCAAACAATCGTGCTCTGAACTGGCGCTAACCAGGTACCAGACTGGGCAAACAAGCAGGCACTGGAGCAGGTATGGAACCAAGCTCAGAACCAGGCACTGAACCAGGCACTGAACCAGGGACCAGACTGGGCACTGATCTGGGCACTGGACTGGCCAAACAACTGGGCATGGGACCAGGCACAGAAGTGGGCAGTATGCCAGGCACTGCTGCAGTGAGCACAGAACTGGGTACCAAACCAGGCAAAGAAGTGGGCACCAGGCTGGGCCATGCTGTAGTGGGCACTGACTGGGAACTGCTGCACTGGGCACTGGACTAGGCACCAAACTAGACACCAAACTGGGCAAAGAACCAGGCACTGCAGCAGGCAGTGCTGGACTGGGCACCAAATCAGGCACCACATCAGGCAGAGCTATCACGACACTGAACCAGACACTTAACCAGGGACAAAACCAGGCGCCCATACTGGGCACCATTCTGGGCAGCACTGTGGCTGCACCCGGTTGGGTATTGCCACACCAGGCACTGAATGAGGTGCTGAAGCAGGCGCAGTGTCAATCAGTACCACACCAGCACCAAACTGGGCAGTGCCATGCAGAGCATCGGGTGCCCTGTGGGACAGGACAGACTGTGCCAGGCTGCCCTGTCCCACAGCACTGCCCTGCACCAACACCCAACATCCCACATCCCACACCACTGCTTACCACACTGCGCCCCTCCAAGCCCACCCCAGCACCCCCAACACCTGCCAGCATGACACCAGGTACCCCTGCTGCTCTTCCCATTTGCTCGCTGGGAAGGGGCATGTTTCCCTCCAGGACACTGACACTGCAGCCCCCGTGGGACCCCTGAGGGACACCCACCCGGCACTGCCACCCTGAGACCCTGTCCCTAAGGGTGCAAGTGCCACTCACTGCCATAGTTAACCAAGTGCAGCAGCAAGAGGTCTGCCAGCCCTGAGCTGCCAGGAACCTCGGCAGAATCCCAGTGCCTGCAATGCCCTTGGATTTTTGGGAAGAGGACCGACCCATGGAGTTAGGGGCTTTTTTTTGGCTTTATCCCAGCATAGCCAGGCCCGTGGTCCCCCCAGGTGCCCGTGGGAGGGTGCCGTGGTGGCCGTGCAGCTGCAGGAGGAGTGAGGCTCGTGTTATTTCCGCGATAGTGCCGAAATGTGCCCAAACACTGCCTCCATTATCCGCTCCTGGGCTCTCTGCACAAGCGGGAGAGTGACCCCAGCGTGTTTTGAAACGCAGCCCCTGAGCTAGGTACACAACCCGGCAGCTCTGCTTACCACGGAAACGCTCGGCCCGGCTGGATAGAGCAGCTTTTGATTGTGTGGGTGTCGCTCCCGGAACCCTCCCACTGCTGCCTCAACCGCTTCGCAACCGGCAACGCAGCGAGTGGAAAACAAGGCTGGCCAGAGCCTGGGCGAAATCTGCTCCTAAGGAAGGACCTGCTGGAGGAGCCATGCTCTGGCTGGGTGTTAACACAGTACTGATGATGTGGTTTTTGAGGCATTTGGGGAAGACCGAGGGAAAGGGGATTTTTAGGTGTCTAATGATGTGGCGCTGGGAACTTCAGAGGGTGGTTTTAAAGAGCAGCGAGATAACACTCTCAGGCACATGGTGGGATTGCTGCAGTGTCCTGTACAGGGCCAGGAGCTGGACTTGACGGTCCTTGTGGGTTCCTTCCAACTCTGGATATTCCATGGTTCTAGCAGTAGTTGGAGGGACCGGGGGAAGGAGAAGTGTGAGGGCTGAGTGGTCTGGGATGAGTGGGTTAAGAGCTGTGGAGTGTCTGTCCCCACCAGCACAACCCTGGGCTGGCGTCACTCATCTCATGGATGCCCCGTGCCACTCCCCAGGGCCAGCAGTGCCCCTCCAGTCCTGGGACACGCTGGGGAGGCTGGCATATGCTGACTGTCCATGTGGACTGTGCCAGTGCCCTGGCAGCATGGGGGTCCTGTGGATGATATTTTGGGTAATGCTGTGTGTGTGCCTCAGTGAGGAGGCAATGGGTGACAGCCAGAGCAGGCAGGGAGAGGGGCTGGAGGGTCCCAAGGGCGGATGAAAACACCCCAGCCATGCCATTGCCACACACACTGGGGCTGGGGGAGGTGAAGCCAGGAGCTCAGGGTGCCTTCGGGAGGTGACTCAGTTTCCCCACACGGACACGGGCAGGGAGGCTGGTGCAGTGGTGGCAGTGGTGGCCATGGTGGTGGTGGTGGCCGTTGGGCTGGCAGCGGGCGGTTGCAGAGGTTTCCTGTTTCTGCAGGATCCGGCTGGCATTGTGCCGCACAGCGAGGGGGGCAGAGCCTCTTCTTGCACCTGCCCAGAGCATCTGCTAGGGAGAAAATCTCCATGGCAACTCTGCCGGTTCCTCCATCCCTGTTCCACAGGGGACAGGGTGCTCAGCCTCTGCCTGCCCCGACACAGCTGGGGTGTCCCCATGGTGGGGACAGGCCACTGGTGCCCTGGGAGATGGGCTCTGGAAAAGGACGGCTTTGCTGCAGGCTCCCCTTGCTCCCCCTTGCCATGGGAGCCTGCTGATCCCTCTCCGTGGGGCTCCAGGCCTCAGGCCACCAGTGATGGGAAGTGAGATCTGGGACTCACCAAATTTAGGAGGTGGTTCCCCGCTTTGTTCCCAGTTTCAGAGAAGGCAGGTGGTTTTCCATCTTTCCTGACACATCCCATCAGGACACACCGAACCTCCCTGTGCCTCAGCTGGAACTGAGACCTTTGCCCTTTCCAAAGTGAGGAGGGAGGGAATTTTGGGGGAGGTGAAATGAAGTCCAGTGGGACCAGGGCTCCTGAGCCTGGAGCCAGCGGTGAGCCTGGGCATGGAGTGCAAATTCCACACTGCTCATTTGGGCATCCTTCCCTGGATGGGGGTTGCTGACTGCCATCCTGAGCCCCAGCACTTCCCCTTGCCTTGTGCAGGTGCAGGGGAAGGGATGGAGCTGCTTTCTTGGGCACTGCCTGTCTGGTGCCCCTCGGGAAGCCGAGCAGTGGCAGCCTCAGCGCACGAACCCTGTGCACCCATCACCTTGCTCTGCCCTTGCTGCAGGGCTCTCGTGGAGACCCTGCACTCCACGTGGGCTCTGGAAGGGGCCAAGAAGGAGGTGAAGATGATTTTCAGTGAGACTGGAGAGGAAAGGGAGGGAAATGCAACTGGAAGCAGCGCTTGTGAGGGCTGTGGAGGCTCCTCACATCCTCTGGCCCTGCCATTTATATGGGCACTGAGGGAAATCTGTTGGGTTTTTTAAGGGCTAGAATGACTCAGTGCCTGCAAAGCCCTCTTGGTTCCAGGAGTGTCTGGGATGCTGAGGGATAACCCCACCCCTCCAAAGGCCACCAGTCCCTCCAGACTCCTGCCACCCCTGCACCCCAATCTGGCTGGTGGTGCCTTCTCCCCTCCTTCCCCCTGAGCTCCAGAGGGCACCTGCTCCATTCCTGGCCTCACTGAGCTCCTTCTGAAATCAGGGCATTCAGGCAAGCCCTCAGATACTGGAAACCCACAGTCTGCACTTTTAAAAGGGGAAAGTAAATTGCTGTGCCAAGGAATTGAATGAGGGGAGCCCAGCCCTCCCTCTGCCTGAGGGTAGGAGCATCCTAACTGGAGTAAACAGATTCCTCAACTGCAGCGGGATAACCAAAAATTCATTTTCTGCAGCCAGGATGCAGCCAGTCCCCACACCAAGAGGCAGCCTCTGACCCAGAGAGTTTCCAGAGGGAGGATAAAGAGTGGGACAACTCAAGGAATGGCCTCTCTTCTATATAAAGGTGGGAAACTGAGGCACGGGATGATTTAGGGACTCAGTCAAGCCATGTGTGACAGGATGCAGATGGCCTGAATCCCAGGCTCTTCTCTGAATTGCTGCTGAATTCTCCCAGAGGCAAAAAATAGCAATTTTTGATTGCCTCTGAAGCACCCGTTGAGGATGCTGAGCCCTCAGGAAGGAGGGAGCTGTTAGTGGAAAGGATCCCAGGGCACCAACTGGAGCATGGGGAGATGGTCCAGGCTGGGTGGTAGCAGGGGACAGAGGCGATGAAAGGACAAGGGAGAACAGTTTTAAACTAAAAGACGAGAGCTTTGGAATGAGTATTAGGAAGAAATTCCTCCCTGTGAGGGTGGGGAGGCCCTGGCACAGGTTGCCCAGAGAAGCTGTGGCTGCCCCATCCTGGAAGTGGCCAAGGCCAGGTTGGATGGGGGCAAAACCAACACAAACTTGTTCTAGTGGAAGGTGTCCTTGTCTGTGGAACTGGATGACTTTTAAAGTCTCTTCCTACCCAAGTCATTCTGTAGTTCTACGGTGTCCTCCTCAGGACTGTGCTGGAGATGGATATTTGGGATGAACCATGAACTGGAGTGAGTGTCTCCAGTGAGATCTCCGTGGAGCATCTGCCAGTCTCTGTGCCCCTCCCCAGGCCGGCCCAGGAGTGTGCAGTGGCCAAAGCAGCACCAAAGCTGAGATGGGTCCTCCTGGGATGAGGACCTGGCTCATAAATCAGACCCATGGCCAAAGCATTGCTTGAGGGAACCTGGCTTCCACCTCTGGTCAGTGATTGTCCCTCCCTGGGACCTTGCTGGTGGGCTCAAGATGGTTCTTGGAAACCAGGTGTGACTTCTCCTGGGTGCTTGTGGGACACAGGCATTCTCAGCCTGGCTTTCTCCCTACCCCAGCTTCTGTGCCAGGTGGTGAAAGAGTTTGGCCTTTGCTGCTTGTTGAGAACTGCCCATGTGTGAAGATAAAACAGAGGGAATGTCACGTCCTGGCGCTGCCGTCTCCAGGAGTGGCCGAGGGGGCTGGAACACGCTGGAGGTCAGCATGAAGAGCTCCGATGGGCTGAGCTTATCAACTTCACCCCTCTCAGATATCATCTGTGTGGTTTGTGCAGAGCAAAAGGATCCCAGGGGTGTCTGAACCCCAAACCGCCTTCTGGAGGATTGTGTCCTCCTGCCCCGCTGTGCCTGGACACCAGTGGAGGTCCCCAGTAGGCTGTGGAGGGTCTCATCCTTGCCAGCTATTGGACTTTTCAGGTGGGTCTGAATTGGGGTAGAAGTGGTCCTGAAAGTGAGAGGTTCCATGAGCTGCCCCACGGTCGTGTGGCACTGGCACCCACAGGGTGCTCCCACTTGAGCCGTGACAGGGTGCTGGGCTGGGAGAAGCTTGGATGCTTGGGACCTGGGCAGAGGCTGGACAAAATGTGGTCATCACCCTGATTTGGACCGGAATCTGCTATTTCAGTCTCTGTGACCTAATGCTCTGTAGGTGCCTTTGAAAATAGCCAGAGGGCGGCTGCAGGGGCTGGGTTTCAGCAGCAATCCCAAACTTGAGCTGTGATGGAGCAGCACCACAGCCCCACAAACCAGGGCAGTTCAGCAGAAACACCCCGAGGAACTCAATCTGCTGGATGTGGAGCGAGGGAAAACGTTTGATCCGGAGAATGCCAGAGCTCCAGGTCATTGCAGAACATGAGAACAGGAAAGGGTGGCAGAGACCGAAGGGACGGTGCTGAAGTCATCAGCATTAAAAATGGCGCCAAAATCAGCCTTTCCCTGTGAAATAATTTGTCTGGAATTAAATTGTTTTTCCTGATGGCAGCCAGCCCCTTTAGGGGTTAACTGCAGCCCTGCTGAGAGAACTGTAAAAGGTGTTTCCGAAATATTTCCACTGCCCCGTTGGTTTTATGGCCAGGAAAGGCAGGGCAGACCCGCCTGGGCAGCGGGGCGCTGCCGAAACCCAGCTGCCGGATGGCCACGCAGATGGAAACCAGGTTTGGAAAAGCAAGCAGGGATTCCAGGCTGGACATCAGGAGAGTCACCCAAAGGTGCGGATGGATGCAGGAAGGGACCCCCACTGATGCACCCCCAGAGCCATGGGGATGCTGAAAGTCCTCCCTGGCTTGAGGGATGGAGTTGGTGGGGTCACTTTCACATTGGGTTATGGAGGGTCTGGAGAGCCTGTGGAAGGGATTGGATTTTGGGGATTGGGGAGTCACATTCAGTCAGCCTAATCCCCCACTGTTGCCCAGTGCTGAAGGCTGGGGCCTCTGTAGGTCTCAAACACAGGAGAGGATGGAGAGGCACCTCACCCTGCCGATGGTGGACCTCAGGGGCACAGTGGGTAGGCACACAGAGGTTTGCAGCTCTGAAGGCCGCAGGAGATGCCCTGATGCTGCCTGGGCACTTTTGTGCCCTTGGATCAGGCTTGGACATGAGGAATCATGGAATCATTTAGGTTGGAAATGCCCTCTAGGATCATTGAGTCCAACCATTAACCCAGCACTGCCAAGACCACCACTAACCCGTGTCTCCAAGTGCCACATCCACGCGGCTTTTGAGCATTTCCAGGGACAGTGATTCTGCCACGTCCCTGGGCAGCCTGTTCCAATGCCTGACCATCCCTTCTATGAAGAATTTTTTCTTAATATCCAATCTAAACAGCCCCTGACACAACTTGAGGCCGTTTCCTCTTGAGCAGAGCCTGACCCCCACCTGTCTGCACCCTCCTGTCAGGGAGTTGTGGAGAGGGAGAAGCTTCTCCCTGAGCTTCCTTTTCTCCAGGCTGAGCCCTCCAGTTCCTTCAGCTGCTCCTCATCTTGTGTTCCAGACCTTTCCCCAGCTCCGTTCCCTTCTCTGGACAAGCTCCAGCCCCTCAATGTCTCTCTCGTCATGAGTGGCCTGAACAAGAACCTGAGGGACACAGAGGGTGCTGGTCATTGGTGTGCTGGACACCCCAAAACTCATCCCAAAAAGCCCATTGCGTGGAGAGTGGCCAGCAGCAAGCTTTGCTTTGGGCCATGATGAACATCTCAGAGGTTCCCTCCTGCCTGATCCCTCCTTTCCGACACTCTCAGCACTCGTGCTCACACCGTGTGTGCTCCCTCTGGCTCCCCTGTGCAAGTCTTGGCTCCCCTCTTCCCTGTGCTTCCAGGCCAGGTTTCCAAGTGCTTTATGCTTAAGCTCAGGCCCAGAAATTTGTGTCCAGGCTGCAGTAAAGAAGCAGCAGCCAAGTCTGATTTGGGCAAAAAGTAGATTGAATTCCCTGACCTGTGCAGACAGGACATGAAACAGGAAAGTGGCCATGAAGTCACCTCTCCAAAGCATCCCTGTGTTTGTGAGGGGATCCTGGGCAGCCCACCTGGGTTTGTGGCTGGGTGGGTTCTGATCACCTCTGTACCTGGGAAGGGGCATCCCATGGTTAAAGATAAGTGAAGGAAAGATGTTTTTTGCTGGGGTTTCTGTGGCCGTGTGTCATGGCTGGGCCCGGCTCGCAGCTGTGTGCAAAGGCAGCTGGCAGGAGCCAGCACTCAGTGGCCAGGCTGGCCTGGCTGAATTGAGGGGAATTTCTATTTTCACTCTGTGCCTTTTCTCACTCTCAGAAGTAATGAAATGCAGGAGCCAGCATTAATGCACCATTAAAACTGCAAATTTCAGCACGCAGCCATCAGGAAATGCAAATACTCGGGTCTACTGTCAGCACTACCTCTGCCATGACAGCGGAGGAAGGGGCTGGCACGTGGCTGACCTTTGCTACCAGGAAAAAATCTCCAGTGATGCTCAGCTTCTGGCTCTTGTCTCCCTCCCTGAACGCTTCACCCTCTCCCATCTACGTCTGGGCTCACGCCCCTGCCAGCACTGAGGGGCACAAGGGGAAGGGGTGGCACAAGGGGGTTTTTGGGCTCAGCTGTGCCTGTCCACAGAGGGTCTCCTGCTCTTATCAAAGGTTTGGGATGCTCCCAGGGGGCTCGGGTTGGGGAGTGCGATGGCGGGGAGGCAAACTGTGCTGGGCTGCTTTGTCTGTGCAGGGATGTGCCTGTCCCCAGGCCGCTGAGGGTGACAGCCTGAGGAAGAGGAAGAGAAAGGCTGCAGGAGCCCTTGCTGCAGCTGGCGAGCACTGCCTGTTCCACCTCGCAATTGTGCTGTGCGTCGCTGGCAGGGACCTGCTTTTCCATAAATTTGGGTGGAAGGGAGAGCTTGGCAGAGCCCTGGGCTGCAGGGAAGGATTTACAGCTGCTCTGGCTGCTCTATGTTCTCTTTGCAGGGCTGGGGCTCCTGCAGAAATACCCTGCGGGAGGAGGAGGAGGAGGAGGAGGAGGTGGAGGAGGGAACCCATGCTGGCATCCGTCCAGGGAACAGGGTCCCAGCCAGCGCCAGATCAGGGGAGCTGGAGGAGGTGGGGTGAACAGGGACATCCTTGGTTCACCCACGGATCTGTGGCGATCACGGGGCTGGGAAAGCTGGGGCAGGGGCAAGGGGAGGGATGCCCATGCTGGGCTGGAGGTGGGTGATTCTCTCCAGCACGGGCACAGTTAGACTCCGAGATTTCCAGCAGTGGGGAATTGATGAGGAAACACCTTGTCCACCTCTGGAAAGGTGGTGATATCTCCCAGTTCCAGTCTAGCCAAGTGCTGTGGGCCCCTGAAGCATCTTGGGGCACGTGGAGCATCTCAGCCTCTGGGGCACTTTGGGGCACTTGGAGCACCTCATCCTGTGGAGCATCCCAGGGCACGTGGAGCACCTCATCCCTTGGGGTCACCTGGGGCACCTGGAGCACCTCATCCTGTGGAGCATCCCAGGGCACGTGGAGCACCTCATCCCTTGGGGTCACCTGGGGCACCTCATCTCCTGGAGCATCTCAAGGCTCCTAGGGCACCTCCCTCCATGGAGCACCTCATCCCCTGGAGTACCTCAGGCAAGGCCACAGGCCACTGCCAGTCCCAGCACTGAGCACCATCCTCCTCGAGCAGGTTTGCTGACAAGTAACATCTTCCCACCACGGGCCATTGACTCCTGCCTGGCTGGCAGCCTGGCAGGGGCTTCTGGGCAGTCCCTTCAGCTTGGGCAGTATCCCTGTATCCCTCCTGGAAGACACTGAGCCCAGGAAGCAACTGGGCTGGGTCACGAGAACGAAAATATGCTCTGATAGCTCCAGTTTGCTCTGGGTTATCCGAGGTGATGAGCTGTGCTGCCCCAGAGTGCTGGGAAAAGACCATTTTCCCTCTTTCCACTGAAGTTTGAGTTTTCCAGGCAGCCTTAAGCAGTGCTGGAGCTTTCCCAGAGATGCCTCGTGGCTCTTCATTCTTCCCGTCTCTCCTGCCTGCTCTCCTTAACTCAAAACAAGAGCCGCTTGAGGAGGGAGATGCATCCCAAGCATCCCTCCTCTCTCCTTTGCAACGAGCACAAAATAGGTATCGGCCCCGTTTCCAGATGGAAACGTGAGGCCTGAGGATGGATAAAGAGTTTTCTAAGGCTTTGGAGCAAGGTGTGGACAGCGCTGAGAATAGCATCGCGAAATCTCAACTGCCAAGCCCTTAGCCTAACCAGAAGGTTATTCTTCTTCCCTTATGCTCATACATATCCATTAGGATGAGACCATATGTGTGAGATGTAGATGAATTTCTTTCCTCTTGACAAGTCCAGTTGGTCTTCCTAGGTAAGGAGATGGTGGTCTGTTCCCATCCAACTCCAGGCTGGCTCTTTGCCGTGATTTCTTCAGTTGTGTTTGCCCCGGAAGAAATGGAGCTACACGTCGGAGCTTCAGGCCTAGCTCTTCTCCACACGCCAGTTCTTTCGATGCCAGACGTCCCTGGGGGGCTGTGGAAGTATCCTCAGAGTGTGGAGAGTGCAGGGAAGCCTTCAGTGAAGGAGAGAAACCAGGTGGGATAGGGCAGGGGCCGCTGGCACATCCCCAGCCAGGCCCCAGAGGGCTCTCTGGGGAAGAGGTGGCTTCTCTGATGGCAGGAGCAGTGGGTGAGTGCAGCCCTGTGCTCCTGCTCTTCAGCTGGCTGCACAAGGAGTCTCCCAAAAGACCTCAGTGGGACCCTTGCACACCTCAGCCCACCCAAGAACTGGGTGCTGGCCTTGTAGCTGAACTCTGGTGTTGAAGGGTTCCTTGAAGATAAAGTGAGGAGAAAGATCTTGGAGGTTTTAGGTGGTTACAGATGTGATGTGAGACACATCCAGTTGTTGCTCAGCTCCAAAGCTTCCTATCAGGAAGAAGAGTGGCCTGGACATAACTCGTCCTTTTGAGATGTCACAATCCCCTAGAGGCTGCAGATCAGCGCAGGGCTGACATGGTGGGTGGTGTTTAGGTGACCAAGGCGGGACAACTTCTCACACCCAGAGAGTCAGGTCTGTCAGCCCCTTCCACAGCATCGATCACGTGTTGCTGCTGACGTCTGTTATGGGCAGAGGGGAAGGGGGTGGGTTCTGGGCGCTGCTCCAGCGTGTGAGAGCCAGGGGGTGATTTCTTCTCAGGATGGTGAAGCTGGGCAAAGGAGACCAGGCTGAACAGAGAAGGCAGCCTTTGAGAGTCACAGAATCACAGAATCATGCAGGCTGGAAAAGCCCTCTATGAACATCAAGTCCCACCATTAACCCAACACCACTGTGTTCACCATGTCCCCAAGTGCCACATCCACATGTCTTTTAACGCTTGCAGGGATGGCAACTCCAGCACTGCCCTGGGCAGCGTGCTCCAATGCCAAAGTCCTTTCTGCAAGAAAAGGTGAGCACGGTTCACTTCCACAATGTTTTGGTCAAGGCTCAGCTGCAGCAGCGGTGATGGGAAGAGGGGATGTGGAATGGTCCAGGTGGGATCTCACAGGGGAGGAACCAACCACGTGCTTGTTCTCAGAGGCCTCATGACCATGGGAGGTGACAGGGCATCACCTCCTCCTCCTGTGCCCACAGGGACTGCTGGCTGCTGGCCCACCTGCAGCCGTGAGCCAGATTTTATGCTACACAATCCAGGCCTCTCCATGGCCCTCCACCAAACACGGACATGCCCAGGTGACACTCACCATCGTCCTCAGGATCCCAAATCCCTGCTGCCTGCTGAGGCTGTGCGTGCAACACCTGGGTGCAGGAGCATGGGGGTGGAGTGCTGGGCAGGAGGAAACGACCTGGCGGCCACAGTGGCCAGGAGGAGGCCAGCAGTTTTCACCGTCATTTCTCCAGGGCTCCTGACTCAAATGTGCCCAAATTAGCTATTGCCATAAGTAACTTTGATATTTCCAGTGGAAATCATGTAACTGGCACGTCTGTTTTTAAAATCAGGGTTACTCTGACCTTTCTGTCTCCTTGTTTGTGTGGACAGGCAGGAGAGGTTTGGAAAGCCCCATCTGGCTCCACTGTCCTGGTGGTAAGGGCTCAAGAGGAGGGACCACACTGGGCAGGTGCTCCCATTCCAGGTGCTGGGGCTGAAGGATCCTCTCCCACCAGGGGTGAATTTGAGATGACATCACAGGGCTGGCCAGGGGATGAAATGCGGGAGGAGCAGGAATAATTCCCCCCTGGAGCCTGGCTTGCTCTGCATTTCAGCTCCCATCTGAAGGGCAACATTCTCTGGTCTGAGAATGGCTGTTTTCATGTCACTGGTGTCTTCCCAGAGCAGCAGCTCTGGGTGAGCCAAAAATCTGCAGGCACTGGGAAAACCCCGGTGTTAACGTGACCCAGGACCAGTGTCCCCTGCCTGGCCGTGCACGGCAGCACTTGCCTGTCCCTCTGTCGTCGGTACGGCTTGGGCAACTCTTCCGTGACCCGCGGGAGCAGCCGTAGGCAGCAGGAGCCACGGGAAGGGATGGGATGGGAGTGTGCCGATGTGCCCCAGCCCCGCGGCTGCCCGCCCTGCCTGCGCAGGCAGATGGCTTTTGCAGGGCGCTCCGGATGTTGGAGCCAGGCTATTTTGGACCACGTGGGCGTCTGAATTCCAGGCGAATCCCCGGCTCAAAAAAAAAAAAAAAAAAAAATTCCCAACGCCTGCCAGGGTCCCCGGAGGTGGAAACGCGGCAGCTCGAGTGTCCTCGTGGTTCTCCTGCTGCCTGGCACGTAGGCGGGACTCTGGCTACAGCCCACCCGCCCCTGCGGCACAGACCCCCTGTGCCCGCTCTCCCTCCTCCTGGCAAAGGCTGGGACAGCCGGATGGCCGTGGTGCCCCTTGGCACGATGCGAGCACCTCCTCAGCCCCCAGAAGGGCCGGTTTGGGTGGGGGTCTGGCTGTGCTGCCTTCCTGCAGGCTGGGGAATGCTCGCCAGTGCCCGGGGCTCTCCACACCGCGCTCCCCCCTTGCTCCGCCGTGCCTGGGTGGGAGAGGGCAGAGCGAAAGCGGCTTCCTGCCCTTCTCCCAACCGCCGGCGCGGCGTCTGTTTGCTTTGAGGCCCGGGTCCCTCCTGCCAGGACATTCCCGGGCAGCGGCCGCCGCCGTTTGCACAGGAGCCAGGGGGACATCCCGGACCCCCCCGGCCACAAAGGCCGGTGCCTCACGCCTGCCCCGCAGCCGCGTCCCCCTCCTGGAGCAGCCCAGGAAGCCACGCTGGGCTCCCACGAGGGACAGGAACCGTCGGGTGACCCCGTGGGCACGGCTTGTGTCACCCCCCCGGCCCGGCCCTTTCCAGGAAGGGGTGGCCGGTCCCTGCGTGGCTGCCGCATGTCCCCGGGAAGCGGGGCCAGCGCGCCCAGCGTCCGCCATGTGGGAGACAGCTGGGGTTAAAAATTAACACGGCAGACCTCAGTCAAGGGGCAGCGGGGGCCGGCGGAGGGGTACGTGCTGCTCGGGGGACCCCCGTCCTGGCACTCAGGGCTTGTGTAGCCGGGAAGGTGGGGACTCCCGCGGCCCTCCAGTCGGGGAACGAGGGGCTGCGGTGTCCCCCGGGCTTGGCTGGCCACAGACAGAGCCCTGTGACGCTGCAGCAGCCCGCTGAGCATGATGGTGGGTCACTCCGACCCACGCTCTAGCAGGTCGGCACCCAAAAAATACCGGCCGCTCCAGCTCTGCTTTCCAGCACCAGCAGGTCCAAGGGGTTTGTGCCAGTCTGACCCCAGCTTGCCAGAATGGAGCGGTGTCTCCCAGCACAGCAGCTGGAGAAGCTGGGGTTCCCCATCCAGCCCCGTCCCCAAAATCAGGGATGTCACCAAGGTCTGGGGCTCCTGGCACAGCATCTGGCTGGATTTGGGTCCCCTCCACCAGGACACACTCAGCACCCTGCACGGAGGAGGTGACAAGGCAGTGCCAGCTCTGTAACCCGCTTGAATGGCAGTGGCTGCGCTGGGGGAATTTGGGGTTGGAAATTTTGGGGTGTGTTTGTGTTCTGGAGACTGTTGGGACACGTCTCCCACTCACCCAGCCTTGGCAGCCCTCCAGCCACTGTCTCATGATGTCCCACCGCCACCTGGGAGAGGGGGGCATGGACCTGCATGACCCTCCCTCACTGCTGCAGGGTCAGGCTGCTCTGTAACACCTCCATGTCCCACCCTCAGTTATTCCTGGCTCTTCTCCTGGAGCTGGGCAGAGGTCCTGGATTTGTTCCCCAACTGGAGAGGGGGCAGTGCAGACCCCACTGCCAGAGCCCGATGCCTGGCATTGGCGGGGGAGATTTTGGCCCTGGCTCTGGCAGGCAGCGAGCAGGGGCAGCGCTGCTGTTTGCTGACAGGTTTCTGCTCTGTCCCCTTGCCATCTGTCCCCATCCCCTGCCCCATCTATCTCTGCACCCTGTGTCCTCCATCCTTGGCACCTTCATTCTCCAGTCTCTCTGTCCTTTCATCCCTGTCCCATTTGCCCCTTCATCCCTGTCCCTATTCTGCTCACCCTTCAACCTTGTCCCACTCGTCTCCCAACCCTGGCCCCACCATCATTCTCCATCCCTGTCCTCTCACCCTCCCTTCCTGTCCCATTTGCTCTTCATCCTCATCCTCATCATGCTCCATCTCTCTCAGCATGCCATGGGAAAAGGCTCCAGTAGCAGATTGGAGGCTCAGGGACTGTGTCCCCAGGATGATGCCCTTGTCCTCGTGCTGCAGGGATTTGCCTGTCTGGGAGCACTGGGGGACCCTCTTCCGGATTTGGGGGACTCCCTGTGACTGGAGTGCTGGGGACTGGGCAGTGGGAATGCTGGGGAACCTGGAGGTTTGCTGGGGGGCAGTGGGCTGAAGCCACAGCTTTGCTGCTGTCACTGTCAGCAAGTCCCAGCTTGGCTTTGTGCCTCAGTTTCCCTTCTCTTTGAGGATTCCAGACCTCAGTGAAGGTGATTTGCCCACATGTAAGTTTTCCAAACACTCTGAGAAGTGAAATGCTGCTGCATTTAGGGACCATCAGTGGGTGGCACACTCCAGGTGCCACTGCCACAGGCCCTGCCTTGAAAAAGGGGACATCAACAGCCTGTGGTTCATGGTGGCATCGGGGGGTTGTGTCAGGCCCTTAAAAATAGCCAAAAAGGGGCAAAGAAAATGCCTTTGGTGAAGCCCACGTGGGTGACATGGTGTTGGATGCTGGGCAGTGTCACCTGGAGTGGTGCTGGTGGGTTGCTGTCCTTTCTCCTGTGTCACCAGTGCCACCCGCATCCCGTGTGCCGGGCACGAGGCTCCTCTGCTGTTTTTTGGGGGGCTGAGAGGCTGAATTGTGGAGAGAGGCAGGTGGGGAACACATTGAGAGGGCCAGCAGAGGAGCTGAAAGGGTGCCCAGGAGGATGGGACTGTGCTCCCCCACCACTGCCACCCGGGAGGGAGATTTTTTGGGAAGCCGGAGCATCGTCACAGCACCCGCGGTTGCAAATCCCAGTGGCTAAATCTGCGAAAGGCGCATAATTAACGAGACGTGGATCAAATACAAACAGCGCATCCGTGCCGCTCGCCGCCCCCCCCGCCCCATCGCAGATTTTTTTGTTTCATTTCGAGGCGGGAGCGGGGTGGGAAGAGATTTCGCATTCCTGTGAAAAAAAAAAAATCAACGGCAACACAAACCCAGTTTCATTTTTGTCAGGGTTTCTGCTTTTGAGAGGGTTTGGGTATTTTGCTGGCAACTGAAAAGGCTGCGGGAATTGGGGGTGGTGGGTTTTTTTTGGGCTGTTTGTCCCTGGAAAGCTGCTCTCGGCTGAGGAGTGGGGATTTAAGGATTTTTTTTTAAACTTCCAATATTTCAGTGCCCACAACTCAAAAGGGGAGAAAAAAAACCCAAACCCAACAACAACTCTCCCCCTCAGCAGCAAAAAATTCTGGCAAAAAGTTGAGCAGGAAACTTCTGGGCCAAGCGTGTTATCCCCCCCCGCGGGGCCAAACCTCGGGATTTGTCCCCTCCCTCCGGCTGACTTATCGGACCATCGATTATTTGCTGTTTATTCAGGGGGATTTCAGCGATGTCCCGCTGTGGGTCCGTGAGGTCCCTCCCGGTGGCGGCAGCAAGCCCGGGGCTCCGGGACTCTGGGATTGGGGCTCCTCCCCAGAGCGATCCCTCCTGTGCGCCCGGGCGTGCTGGTGGGATGGGGGAACTCTGCACCCCTCAGTCCCCCCCGCTGCACCTCGGCTACCTGGGGGTGACTCTTTCTTCTGGGACCTGCTGCCAGCTGCACCCCACGGGGGGACAGAGAGATGGGGAACACTCTGTGGACACGCCACGGAAGGGAGAACAGAGGGACTGGCACCCCACAGGGGATGCAGAGGGATGGGGTACCTGCGGGGGGACACCCCACACTGGGGACAAGGGGTGGAGCACATGCAGGAGGGCATCCCGTGGGGGGAATGGGCAGAGGGATGTGCACCCCACAGAGGGACAGACGGATGAGGAACGTTCTGGGGTATGAGGATGCACATGAAGGTGTCACCCCTCTGGGAACAGGGGCGCGGGAGGAGACACACTTGAGTGACACCCCAGAGAGAGGATGGTGACATCCCATTGGGCATCGGCGGGGATTAGGGGGGCACGCTAAGGTGGATGGGACATGGGTGAGGGACATCATGGTGACACCCATGGGTGCGGCTAGGACAGGGGGTGCGCAGGGGGGTGAAACCTGTGAGGGACGGGTGGGACATGGGGGGGGTACGAAAAGGATGACATCCGTGGAGGTGGATGGGACACGGGGGACGCACTCCAATCCCATCCCTGTGGGACATGGGTGGTTGGGACACCACGGTGACACTCGTGGGGGGGGGCAGCTGGGACACGGAGGGCGACACGCCACAGCAACACCCGTGTCGAGTGTACAGCCCACGGACGGCACAGCGCAGCGACACCCATGAGGGCATCTGGGACACGAGGGGACACACCACGGTGACACCCATGGGGGCGGCTGGGACACGGGGGAAGGTGGTCACACCACAGCGACACCCGTGACAGGGGGGCTAGATAAGACACAGGGGTCACAGCGGGATAAACCCCGTGGGGAGGTGGGTGGGCCACGAGGGTCACACTCCGTAACCACCCGCGGGGTCGGCCGGCACACGGCGCCGCGGGGTGACACCCGTGGGGGCGGCTGGGACACTGGGGATGGGTGTAGCCACGCGGCGATGGGGGTCGGGCGAGCCGGGGCGGGGGGAGGCTGGATGTGCGGGCGGCGCGCGCGCGGGGCG